>JAOTQR010017836.1:0-17369 GCA_025774065.1 Solanum ossicruentum
CGTCGGTCCGCGTTGATATGTGTATGTATATATATGTATGTGTGTTTTTCTTGTATTCTGGGAGCTGCTGCAGGTGTGGTTAGTCAATAAAACAGAGAAAACTCTGCCAGAATTTCGACAGAATTCCAGGCTATAATTATAGAGGAATTCGGTTTAGTATGTGCTTGCGTGTCCCTATCGGGCACTGGTCACGACCCCAGGGTGGGGTGTGACAGAGTTACATTTCTTTCGAACAAAAAAATAGTATTCTTCCTTTCTATAATATAAATTCTAAATGCTTGCAAAATTTTGAATAGTTCTAGAAATAGGAATATAATTCTAAATGATACAAAAACAATACGAAAAATGAGGAATAGGCCCGAATGTGAAGTGACCAAGTGCTGGTGGTGTTGATTTATTTATTTTCCTTTTTTGACTTAAATTGATAATCATTAATGTGACTTAAAGTTAGTGTTTTTTATTATTTTTTGTATTTTAAATTTTTATTCTTAATTAATATAAAAATACATTATTTTTAGCTGCATTTGATATTTAATTAAAGAGATAATCTTCACAAAGATAATTATATTTGCAATATAAGAAGAACGCATGAATCGATGGCCCCTACGTATTGTAATAGCTTTAATTATTTTGATAGTTTTCAGACCAACAACATCACTGAGGTGATGTCCTATAATTGACAGAAAAAATAAAATAGAAAAACTTCAAAAATATATTTTGATTTATATCTTGTATATATACATATTTACATATGTATTTGGAATTCTGCTTACATATGACATTGTGATTATATTTGTGTCTCAACTATGTTTGCATTGCCTTTTTGATATATTTGATTAGCTTGTGAAGAAAAGGATTCGTTTGCCATTTGCATACTTTCAACGATTCTAAGGGTTCTGAGAAAAAGAATAATAAATTAAAAAGAAGTAAAAAAAATGTTTACAAGATGAGATTATGATAGAGTAATAAAGTTGAAATTGTGCTGAATTCAAAAGGTTTTTTTTGAATTTGAGAATTGTTACATTCATGATAAAATGTGAAAGTTATAACCGTCTCCAAAATTGTAAATATTAATTCAAATTTTAAGCCTTTTATCTTTTTTACTTTTTAATAAAATCATTTAAACATAGTGAAAACGTCAAATGCTTTTTTTTTTAAAGTTAGAATAGGTGTACAAAAAAATTTAAAAGGAAAAAAATGTCTTATTGCCAAAAGACATGTTGTTTTGTCGCAAATAATTTTATTTTGAAAAATCATTAAATATTATCAACATATTGCTGCAAATCGTTATTGTGTATAAGCCTGAAGTCTTTTATACTTCAATTTTGTGTTAAGATTAATGATTATTATTATTATTATTATTATTATTATTATTATTATTATTATTATTATTATTATTATATGGAAAAGGATGAAAAAATGTTCTTAATAATTCTAATTGATTTCAAATTAAATAAGCAAACTGATTTGGATATGTAAAAATTTTAAAAAGGACAAAAGACTTCAAATGGTTGCTAAAAAGACATGTTATTGTATTGCAAACAATTTTTCTGAAAGTATAATGGCTACCAAAATATAATCTCCTATACATATTGAAAAAAATAAGCGCATGAATATCTATGCTATTTAAAAAAAAAAAAAAAAAAGGAGGCAATAACGTATTGGGTAAAATTTTAAGAATTATCTTGAAAATTAGAATAACTATGCATAGATAAAATAGAGGGGCAATAATTAGGAGCCTTTATTGATATCCAATTTTTATCCTCCACAGTATAAATTAATCTCAGACTTTTAATTTTAACATTTTGAATTAATTAGCTTTTGAAAATACAAAAATATTTTTCTCAAATAAATTTCACTTTATTTTTAAGAGCTGTTATTTTTGTAATTAATTAAATTATTTCAGGTTGCTAATTTTAAAAACTCTTCGATTGATTTGTATTAATTCATCTTGTAAAGAATTAATTAATCTAATTCGATTTGATTACGTTTAATTGACCAAATTTGTAATTGAATTGATCAAATTTTAAAATCAATTCCACTACCTATTTAATCCATTTTCAATTAACTTTACTCCAATTTCAGATCAGGCCCAACCCAAAATCTCTAAACCCAGTCAAATTTTCCCATATACCCGACCCAATTCCTTTTTCCTTCGGCCAATCTATATACACATATACATACATTACATATACTAACCCAAGTGACTCTCACTCGCCCCTTTTATTCTTTCTTTTCTTTTTCCTATCTCCTCTCACGCGATACACACTCTCCTTCATCTCCTTTCTTCTTCAGCAGCAACCAAATCCTCTCCAACGTTCACCATAACAAACCCCTAACGTCTCTCAGCCCTTGTCCCCTGTACGTGTCTTCATCTCGTCCTATCCCTTGTCCTTGCTAAAAATCAGTCGTCCACCTCACCCTCATCCTAATTTGATTTGCTTGGCTCCAGATAAGGATTAAGATTGGAAATTTGAATTTCAATCCATAGAAATCCCATTTTCTCCCCTTTTTCCCCCATTTGGAACCCTAATTTTCTCTATAAATTCTCTCTTTGGTTCACTGTTGAAGGGGGGCGATGCTTACTCTCTAAAAAGCACTAAAATTCCTATTCAAAGTTAAGAGAAAATTTTTAGAAAAGCTCCGTCATTGTCGAGGCCTCTTGATCGGAGTTCTGATTTTGAAACTGGAGGGTCCTTCAATTAGATTTCTTTGGTGGTAAAAGGTCCATCCATCTCGTTAGAGTCTCAGTTTCGCTGCCACCCACAAGGTAATACTGTAATGACCTCGAAGATTATTTTTGGTATTTTTGATCAAACTACTGTTTTTGCCTCTGCCGAAAATTTTCTTTAGCCATTTTTGGATGAGTCTAGAAGTCAAATTTTGGAAATCTTATGAGAAGTTGAAATTTTGCAAAAGAAAGAATTTTAAAGGTTTAAGTTTGAAAATTTGAACTTTCTAGTCGTTTTGAGTTCTGAGATTCCATTAGCTCCGGAAGGCTGAATCTAATGTAGGAGAACTTGCAGAACTGAATTTGGAGTTAAAATAGAAATTTTAGGTCTAAAGTTGCATTTTTAGTTGTTACCCGAGCCAAAGTTTGACTTTGGTCAACATTCGGGGTTCGGAAGGTCCGATTGAAATTTTGAAAATTCCAGCAGTTTCATATGGTCAAACTAACGCCAGAAATGACTTCGTTGTAACTTTTAGAGCTTTTGAGAATATTTTGAGTTTTTAAGTCTGAAACTAATTTAAATAAACTTTCTCAGATTTTGGCCCAAGGATGCCTCAATTTCGAATTCTGACAATTCCATTGGATTCTAAAAATCAATTTTAATCTAAGAGGATCTTTCGTTCAGTTCCGGGTCTGTTAGGTGTTTTTGGCTTGTCGGTAAGTTTCGATATTGGAAAATGGGACCCACATTGGCATAAAATGATCTCCGTTGGAAATGTCAACTATACCATTGAGTTTGGAATGATGTTTCTAATCAGATTTCGTATATGAATTATATTTTTTCTCGACTTCAGATGAGGCCGGAGCATCAAAATTAAGTTTAAGCAGTTGGTGAAAATTAAAGAACGGGTCCATGTGGCCCAGTGAGGGACTGTCACGCAACAACTTGATTTAAGAATGGATATATATGTATCCAATTTCAGAATCGGCCAAGAATCAAGCAAAACTTTGAGTTTTGATTTGGGCAATTCAAAAGGCTAACTTGTATATTTTTTTCGAGAGGAATACCGTGGGAGCTTCATAAATTGATTTTGGTGCATCGTTTGAGGTAAGAATTAGCGTTTCATTGCTATGTATTGATTTTGTTTTGAAAAGTTTGGCATGTGATTTCTTCTCCATTTTGAGTCAGAATTTGATGAAATTTAGGTCTAAATTGTGCTACTCTTCGTGACCTACGTCATGGTATATTTAAATTCTATTAATTTTAATTGTATTTTTGGGAAATTTGCTATTTTAGCTACTGTACACGTTTTGATTTTTTCAAAAAATTTCAAATATGATATCGTAATCGATTCTTGACGGAATTGAATAAAATTTTAGCCTAAATTATTCTACATTCCGAGGGGAACACTGTGGTCTGCTGGGTGTTGGCTGAAAGTTTCTGATTTTTTGAGAATTTTGACCGAGAAAGCTTTAAAAGGGGTATTTTTTCGACAAGGTTTTGACTTCATTTTTGGCGATTTCTTGGTCTTCTGGAGACAGTTTTGAGATGATTTTTTTACTGTGGACTTATTTTGTCGTGAGGTCGTTTCTAGAATTTTTTATTTGAATTTTTAGCGTGGGATCGCTTTTTCCGTTTTAGACCCATTTGCTTAATTTTTCACCCAATTTTCAAGATAAAACAACCAATTTGATCATGTCGATTGTGGAATATATTTTCACAAACTAAGCAGTTTCGGGAGGCTTCTAGGAAAGGAAAATACCAGCTAGAGTAATTCAGAGTTCGAGGCATTGACAGCCAGGTAGGCTAGGCTTTCTTTAAACTCTAGACTGAACTGAAATGGATGGATGTAAATTGTGTGTCGTATATATATGTATATATATAATGTTATGGGATGGTAATTGTCATATTGAGAGTTATGTTGGCTGTAGCTGCTATAGTACCCTTGTTCTTACATTATATAGCTACGAAAGGGTCTGAAAGGATTTAGTTAGGAGTTGTAAACATGTTACAGGTATGTACACTTAGTTTTACTCTTGCTTTTGTATGTGGTCTGAGGCCACAAGAATCTACTAGTTATTGAGGTTGACCCATGATTACATGCGACCCTATACGCTATATCTAGTATCTATATTTGGTTTCCTTGGCGATATCCTGAATAAAAGTTGGACTGCAATACGATTTTCGGTAGATGATATCCTTCTAATTATCTAGCCTCTTGGGCCGTAGCTTAGGTTATATCGATGCTATCGTATGAGTTGCTTTACGCAGAAAGGGGCTTAGTAAAGGCCATTTATGAGTTAGAGCCTACAGAAGACATGCGTACCGACTTGACTTGCACCTGTATGAGTGTGTATTGCCTGAGCTATAGAGGTATACAGACCGGAAGACTGTGCATTGATTCTATGTTATGCCATGACTTGATTACGAGCATACTATGATTCTGTAGGGCCTATAGGTCAGGGGCACCTATGATACCCCTGTTATTACTGTATTTTTACTTATAATACCCAAGGTGGGCTAGATTGTAGCATGGTTGCCTGCTAAGTTCAATTCTGTTCTAATTATTGAGGTCTATGCATTGTTATACTGAGGTTAGCTGTTGCTCTGAGTTTCTTGCGTACCTTGGGAATGAGTTGGTTATTGTGACTTGGGAGAGATGATATGATTTGGGCATCCGGATTCGGTTAGAGAGAGGGGGAGTTTTTCTGATGTTATGCTCTGAGGCCTAGATGACACACCCTGTTGTTCAAGTATCCGGTGATAATGTCTGAGTGTCTAGATTCAGGTGAGGCTCTCTGTGGTACTAGTCTCCGGTGATCACGTTCGAGTGTCCGAGATCAGGGTGTTAGTTCTAAAGAGGTATGAGCAATTGTTGTTACTTTGGGCCTAGGGCCCCGTTGACTACCCTTTTGGGGTGAGGCCCCATGATTGATATTCTGAGTTGAGACACACTTGTTATTCGAGGGGGATTCTTTCTCCTGCAGAGGGTACGTCCCACCGTTCCGCATGTATATATTGAATCTGGTGTCACGTTCTGACACGATATTATTAGATCGCGTGTCACGTTCTGATACAATATTTTGGATCGGGTGCCACGTGCTGGCATAGGGTTGAGGACCCAGGTTTATATGATTATTTACTCGTGGATCCATACACCTATTCACTCCCTAATTATGCGTGGGTATACCTCCTGGGCTTATGGGGGCTCAGGGGGCGTAAGGCTTAGACACTAGGGCCTTACACCCACGTACAACTAACCTTATTCTGATGATGTGGAGGGTTGGGCTCTATGATGGTTCTATGGGATTTTATAGTTATCTATCGGTATGATTATTGTGCGTGGGTGTACTTTCTGGGCTTATATGAGCCCATTTGGCATAAAGGCATAGATACTAGGGCCTTGCACCTGTGCCAACACTATATTTTAGTTGGGAGCAGTTGTGGTATTGACCTACACAATCTTCATCAGTTGACATCGATGCTTAGTACTAGATTGGTTCAGGTGATCATTGTTCTTTACTTTGATTGGTTCAATAATGGTTTGAGGGTTCCCAGACATGCTTATGCCTTGATCTGAGTTCGTTTTGCTACACTACTACAGTTCCCTATATATTTGGACTTCATTTATGTTTACTATTTCACTCGATCGGCCGATGATGCCTACTGGTGCCTTTTCTGGTACTTACCCCTACTTCTACATCTTTCCACGGTGTAGGTATAGGTCCTAGTCGAGGGCACTGAGTTTAGGGGATCAGGGAGCGTAAGAGACTATTTTTGGGTGAGCACTACCTTTCTTTTGATGGCTATCTTTTGTTGTCATACTTTGGCCTTGTATTGTAGTATTATGTATTTGTAGGAGTACTCCTGGGTTGTGGATTATATTTTGGTTTGGCGTTTATGTATACTAGCTCGTATTTTAGTTATTGTAGCTCTATACAATTGACTTCAAGGTTCTGGGTAGGTCTCGGTGTATATGTTTTTATTGTATCAATTTGGTTTGAACTAGAGAGGTAGGACAAGTATCCTTGGGTTGGATTTTGGCTTGCCTATAGTTGGGACCTAGCAGGCGCCATCATGATCGGGATTGGGTCGTGACAAGTTGGTATCAAAATTGAAGGTTCACTGGTTTCAATTGTACAGAGTTGCTGTCTAGTAGTGTCTTGTGGATGGATACAAAGACGTCCGTGACTTATCTCCAGGAAGCTACGGGATGTTTAGGAACTTTCTTGTGTTGTTGATTATGTTGTGCATCTTGTCAATGGTTTAGCGATTTCTGAGGTTTTGGCAACATTTGTCCCTTCGCGTGGATGTCACATAGAGTCTAGACTCTGGATAGGGGAAAGTGCTACGTTGTCAGTCCCAGATATGGAGCAGCCCCCCCCAAATGCCTGTTGAGTTGAGGCTAGATGCCCTCGAGTTCAAACAACTAAAGTGGAAGCCTACAGGCATTAGGGTTGTGGAGGCTGGGAGCCTTCAAAATAGACTTGTGATTAGTACTTGATTGGTGATAGCTATATATAGTGCTATGAGAGATGTTGTTAGGCATAGAGTTCTATGATGCATATATCCGTACGTCAGTGGTTGGTTAAAGGTTGTATAGGTTGTGAGAACTCTTGATAGAGATCATTAACGCGAGATAAGTTATAACAGAGGTATGTTGTTGAGGTTTGAACTTTGTAACACCGATACTTGTACATTAGCTACTATTTAAATTTTGTGTGGGATGTGAATACTTCTGACAAAGATTATACCAGCGAGACTATTGGATGGTAATGACAACTAAGGACCATGGTTGAGAAGTGAGATACGGATGGCTAGGTATGATGATTCTTCATGATTGTGATATGCAGTCGAGTAATATTGTCAGATGGCCTCGATTTTGATATTTTCCTAGAAGCTGACTAACTTGTTTCAATTTTGTGGTTGCTGATATCATACTCTAGTTGGCTAGTTCGAGCCTACAGTGCAGGTATCATATGGTATAGACGTGTTACAGGACACCTTAGCCATGGTCCAGAGTGTTCGAGATAGATTAAGATAGCTCCAAGTTGGCACTCGAGGTTATGTGGGCCATGGATGTTGATTTATGCAATTTGAGATTCCAGACCAAGTGACTATAAGGGTGTCACCCATGAGAGAAGTCATGGGGATTGGAAGGTGATATGAGCTTGGACCCGATATGTCAGCCCTATTGAGGTTTCAGAACGGGTTGGATCGATTGCATCTAAGTTTTCCCTACCTCTAGCTTGTTTTGCTATATATCTTGATCTCTTCGCAACAATGGCATGTCAATGTAGTGTAGATGAGTTATATGTATCCAATATGATGTCTTTGAGTTAAATGATTTTCTAATATCACTAAGGGAGGTTGTGATAGAGGTAAGACTGAGCATCGGCGCCCTTCGGATATCCGTATTCGATTATTGACCTACTGGTTTGCTTTGTTGAATTTTCTGATGTTGATTGGTGTGTGTACATGGTGGGATTTTGAGTAGTTGTCACCTATGTTACAATTATACCCTGTTGATGGCTGAATGTAATCCAAACAATGTGATTTATACATATGATTGTTTGATGCTTACCTACTAGACGGGGTGGTTTGGTACTGGTGTACACTATGTTTGAGAGGTCGATTATTAGTTATACACCTGGCTAAACCTTGTGCCTCTATCATTATGATCATGTTGTGATGATTGTGTTGATATATGGTTCTCTTAATTCCTTCATGACTGGATTGTGAGGTACGTGCTATGCCTGGGGGCTTAACTGGATTGTCTATTGTTGGATGGGATATGATTGCATTATTAGCTGAGCTATTGATCACTTTGTCCTGGTGACTTGTTGTAATTGTTAACTGGCTAGGATTGGGTTATTTGGGTTTCTGGTCATGTTTGCCAGTGGTGATGTTGATCATTTTGTTGGGTTGCCTTGTACTTAAGTTATGTTTTGACATTGTTAGTTGCATTGTTTATCTACTTGAGTATGGGTTCTGAGCTTCTTTTATCCTGGGTCAGGTATTGAGGTAGTGGAAAATTTCTTTTATTAGTGGGGGATCAGATGTAGTGATGCTTCAAGATAGTGATGTGGTGATTGAGATTTCTATAGTAGAACCATTTCCAGTAGTTGTGAGTTGTCATGTATGTCTTTTGCTGATGGGCCAGATTGCCTCCAAACAGGGACGTTGTGTTGCTACAAGGATTAGACTACTATTAATTGAAACCGGATGGAGCATATCTCAAAAAAAATTACATCCAGACTCGGTATGCCTATTATAAGATTCTGGTTATGTTATTGAGCTAATTAGTGCCTCTGCTATGTGTATGAATATGATGACTTGTGTGTACCAGCCGCATTATTATGGTGGACCCGTTGAGGCCCCTACTTGCAGGAGATTGATTTATTAAGTACAATATTGTTGTGGTTGAGTTGTTAGATGGTGAAACAATTGGATCTTAGGTAGTCAGACGATATATGTCAGGATGGATTAGGGAAGTTAGCTATGAGCTATATAACATCGATTTTTTGTAATTTTAATTAACTGATTTTGGGGTTGGCAAGTATGTGCTTAGTATTGTTTTATCTTCCTTACTCATGGTCTTCGTTTGCGATTGAATGATAATATTTTATTTGGCACTGTGATAGAAGATGTGATGTACACCTGCATATGAAGGAATGTATAAGGTGTTTGCCGGTGTTTATTATATTGTGTATTTGGTGTGGTTCTAATATATGATGGTTGTGAGGGTACAAATGATTGGTATGTGGATCATCTGTTGTGTTATGGATATTTATCATTATTTTGAAGCTACTAATGATTGTTACATCAATAATCTGTTATATAAGCATGATGGATTGACTATTCATCACACTTATGATTACTATTGTTACTGTTGACTGGTTGAACGGCAAGAGAAAAAGGGGATAGGCCCTTGCGGTGGAATATAATTACATTAGCAAATTCATGTAACTGTGTTAGTATCAGTGAGATGGGAAACCACCTAGGGTTAAGTTGTAAGGATTGATTGCATAAGAGGACGGGAAGCAAGGTAAGGTCTATTTGTGGAATATGACTACAGTTGGGGATTATTGTGATTGGTTGGATGTCAGCTAGTATGGTGAAGACCCGTATACTTAGCCTGTTGAGGTCTTATTATGTCTTAGAAGAGTGAGTTGATGGGCTTAAGGGGTTGATCTTGTGAGGGTCCCTTACAAATTGTTATACTGATTATCAGATGCATACTCATAGGTTATTATGTATTTGATTAGCTGGAGCGGTCAGGACTGTCATCGGATGTTGAGCATACTTATGACCGTTGTATTCACTATCTACTACGAATTTGAGGTCGGGATTCCTTTGTGGTTCGGATGAGAGTCTTCATATATGCCCTCATTCTTACTTTCACGGACGAAAGTCTTATTAGTAGGGGATGTTGTAATGACCTCTAAGGTTATTTTTGGTATTTTTGATCAAATTACCATTTTTGCCTCTCCTGAAAACTTTCTTTAGCCATTTTTAGATGAGTCTAGAAATTGAATTTCGAAAATCCTATGAGAAGTTGAAATTTTGCAAAGAAAGTGTTTTAAAGGTTTAAGTTGAAATTTTGAGTTGTCTAGCCATTTTGAGTTTTGAGCATCGGAACTTAATTATGTCGATTCCATTAGCACCGAAAGACTGAATCTGATACAGGAGAACTTGCATAACAGAATTTGGAGTTAAAATGGAGATTTTAGGTCCAAAGTTGCATTTTTAGTTGTTATCGAAGTCAAAGTTTGACTTTGGTCAACATTCGGGGTTCGGAAGGTCGGATTGAAATTCTGAAAATTTTAGCAATTTCGTATGGTCAAACTAACACTAGAAATGACTTAGTTGTAATTTTTAGAGCTTCTGAGAATATTTTGAGTTTTTGAGTTCGAAACTAGTTTAAATGAACTTTCTTAGATTTTGGGCCAAGGAGGCCTCAATTTCGAATTTTGACAATTCTGTTGGATTCAGAACGTCGATTTTGGCCTAGGAGGATCTTTCGTTCAATTCTCAGGGCTTTCCTGTGTTTTTGACCTATCGATAGATTTTGATATTGAAAAATGGGACCTACATTGGCATAAAATGATCTCTGTTGGAAATTTTTACTATACCATTGAGTTCGGAATGATGTTTCCAATAAGATTTCATATATGGATTGTATTTTTTTTTACTTCAGATGAGGCCGAAGCATCAAAATTAAGTTTGAGCAGTTGGTGAAAATTAAAAGATGGGGCCATATGGCCCAGTGAGGGACTGCCACGTGGCAACTCAGTTTAAGAATGGATATATATGTATCCAATTTGCAGAATCGGCCAAGAATCAAGCAAAACTTTGAGCTTTGATTTCTCTCTCGTTTTTTGTTCAATTTTGGCAATTCAAAAGGCTAACTTGTATATTTTTTCGAGAGAAACATCGTGGGAGCTTCATAAATTTATTTTGGTGCATCGTTTGAGGTAAAAATTAGCGTTTCACTATTGTATATTGGTTTTGTTTTCGAAACTTTGACATGTGATTTCTTCTCCATTTTGAGTCAGAATTTGATGAAATTTAGATCTCAATTGTACTACTCTTCGAGACCTACGTCGTGGTTTCTTTAAATTCTGTTAATTTAACTGTATTTTTGAGAAATTTGCCATTTTAGCTACTGTTCACATTTTGATTTTTTTAGAAAATTCAAAATATGATATCATAATCGATTCTTAACGAAATTGAATGAAATTTTAGCCTAAATTGTTTCACGTTCCAAGGGGATTGTTGTGGTACGCTAGGTGTTGGCTGAAAGTTTCTGATTTTTTGAGAACTTTGACCGAGAAAGCTTTAAAAGAGTTATTTTTTCGGCAAGGTTTTGACTTTATTTTTAGTGATTTCTTGGTATTATGGAGACTGTTTTGAGCTGATTTTTTTCACTGCAGACTTAGGTTGTCGTGGGGGTCATTTCTAGAATTTTATTGTGAATTTTTAGCGTGGGGCCCACTTTTTCCGTTTTTTAGACCCATTTGCTTAATTTTCACCCATTTTTCAAGATAAAACAACCAATTTGATCGTGTCGATATTGTGAAATATATTTTAACAACTGAGCAGCTTCGGGAGGCTTCCAAGAAAGGAAAATACCGGCTAGAGTAATTCAGAGTTCGAGGCGTCGACAGCCAAGTAGGCTAGGTTTTCTTTAAACTCTAGACTGAGCTGAAATGGCTGGATGTAAATTGTGTGTCATATATATATGTATATATATAATGGTTATGGGACGGTAATTGCCATATTGAGAGTTGTGTTGGTTGTAGCTGCTATAGTACCCGAGTTCTTACATTATATGGCTACGAAAGGGCCTAAAAGGATTTAGTTAGGAGTTGTAAACATGTTAAAAGTATGTACACTTAGTTTTACTCTTACTTTTGTGTGTATGGTTTGAGGCCACAGGAATATACCAGTTATTAAGGTTGACCCGTTATTACATGCGACCCTATGTGCTATATTTAGTATATATATCTGGTTTCCTTGGCGATGTCCTGGATAACAGTTGGACCGCAATACGATTTTCGGTAGGTGATATCCTTCTGATTATCTAGCCTTTTGGGCCTTAGCTTAGGTTATATAGATGCTGCTACATAAGTTGCTTTATGTAGAAAAGGGTCTGGTAAGGGTCGTATATGAGTTAGAGCCTACAGAAGGTATGCGTACCAACTTGATTTACACCTGTATGAGTGTGTATTGCCTGAGTATAGAGATATACATACTGGAAGACTGTGCATTGATTCTATGTCATGCCATGACTTGATTACGAGCATACTATGATTCTGTTGGGCCTATCGGTCAGGGGCACATATGATACCCTAGTTATTACTGCATTTTTACTTATATTACCCGAGGTGGGCTAGATTGTAGCATGGTTTCCTGCTAAGCTCGATGCTATTCTAATTATTTAGGTCTATGCACTGTTATACTGAGGTTAGTTCCGGCTCTGAGTTCCTTGTATATCTTGAGAATGAGTTGGTTATTGTGACTTGGGAGAGATGATATGATTGGGGAATCCGGATCCGGTTAGAGAGAGGGGGAGTTTTTTTCCTCATGTTATGCTCTGAGGCCTAGATGACACACCCTGTTGTTCAAGTCTCTGATGATCACGTTCGAGTGTCTAGATCCGAATGACGCTCCCCATGGTACTAGTCTCCGATGATCACGTCCGAGTGTCCGAGACCGAGGTGTTGGTTCTAAAGGGGTCTGAGTAATTATTGTTACTTTGGGCCTGGGGCCCTGTTGAGTACACTTTTGGGGCGAGGCCTCATGATTGGTATTCTGAGTTGAGACACACTCGTTATGAGAGGGGGATTCTTTCTCCCTCGGGGGATACGTCCCACCGTTTTAGATGTATATATTGGATCGGGTGTCACGTTCCGACATGATATTATTGGATTGGTTGTCACGTTCTGACATGATATTTAGGATCAGGGTCGAGGACCCAGGTTTATGTGATACCCATGCATCCACACATCTATTCACACCCTAATTATGCATAGGTGTACCTCCTGGGTTTATGGGGGCTCGGGTCGCGGTCAGGCTTAGACACTAGGGCCTTACCCACGTACAATTGACCCTTGTTCTGATGATGTGGAGAGCTTGGTTGTTTGATGGTTCTATGGGATTCTGTGGTTATCTATCAGTATGATTATTATGTATGGGCGTACCTTCTAGGCTTATATGGGCCCATTTGGCGTACAAGCATAGATACTAGGGCCTTGCACCCGTGCACAACACTATATTTCAATTGGGAGCAGTTTTAGTATTGGCCTACACAATCTTCATCAATTAACATTGATGTTTAGTACTAGATTGGTTTAGGTGATCATTGTTCATTACTTTGATTGGTTCAATAATAGTTTGAGGGTTCCCAGACACGCTTATGCCTTGATCTGAGTTCATTTTGCTGCAGTGCTGCAGTTTCCTATATATTTGGACTTTATTTATGTTTACTATTTCACTCAATCGGCCGATAATGCCTACTGGGTGCCTTTTCTGGTACTCACCCCTACTTTTGCACCTTTCCACGGTGTAGGTACAAATCCTATTCGAGGGCGCTGAGTTCTGGGGATCAAGGAGCGTAAGAGACTACTTTTGGGTGAGTACTGGCAACTTTGGCTTCGTCGCAGTCCCCTTCTTTTGATAGTCATCTTTTGTTGTCAGACTTTGGCCTTGACTGTAGTATTATGTATTTGTAGGAGTACTCCTAGGTTGTGGATTATATTTTGGTTTGGCCTTTATGTATACCAACTCGTATTTTAGTTATTGTAACTTTATACAGTTGACTTCCAGGTTCTGGGTAGGTCTCGATGTATATGTTCTTATTATATCGATTTAGTTTGGACTAGAGAGTTAGGACAGGTACCCTTGGGTTGGGTTTTGGCTTGCCTGTAGGTGAGACCTAGCAGGCGCCATCATGACCAAGATTAGGTCGTGACAAGTTGGTATCAGAGCTGCAGGCTCCATTTGATTGTTGAAATTGATGAAAATGCTCTTTATATGGCTTAAATGCAATTGAATGTAATTGAACTTGACGAGTCATTGTTTTGCCTGCACAACTTGAGTTGAGTGTTCAATTTAGTCGTTTTGTTGTGACCATTTTCATCTATTGGAAGCTCGGATATACTGTATTCCCATGTTGTTTCTATGCTTCTCTATAGATGAGGTAATTCCTTCTTGTGTGTCCCTGATCGAACTTTAGTTGTTTGAATGTGTACTGTTTCGCCTACTGCATTGGAAATTTCTGAACACGGAGGAGGCTTGGTTCTATTTATGGTTTGGCCTCTTCATTTCTGGGATCGTTTACTTGCTGAGATAGAGTCATTATTGTTGGTTTAAATTATGACAAATCATGTTTTATTCTACTGTAATCTGTATCAAGGCACTTATTGTGAAGTCTTGCTTTTTTTCGGTGTCTTGAAAGGATCAAATCTACTTAATTTGATAATGTAGTAGCTGATTTTCTTCTATTTTGTAGCTATATACTAGGTGTTCTTCAAATCTAGTGAAGTAAACACTGATTTGCTGGGTTGTAGTATCTGTGGTTGGTGACATTCTTTGTTACTTTCTAAACTTGATTTTTTTCCTTTCTCTTATTGTTTGAGAGTTTCTTCCTGTCCCTATCCCCATATCCTTGCTTCAGTTTTTGTTGTTTTCAAAGCATATTAGTGCTCTTGCTGCTGCCTGTTAGCTCATTATAATGTCTATTTCGTCTCAAAGTCTCTTTCTTGATGGTATGTTAAATTTGGATCAAAATATGCTTTTGGGGTTGCTGTCTATTGATTAAATATGGTACAGTTTATTGTTAGTTTTCAAATGCCTAGCCTTTCCCTTATTTTCCTTCAAGTTTCCTTTTATTTTCTCACAAAGTGTCTATTTACGTTGGCATCTAAGGGTTTGTTGTTATTGTGGTGTGGGTTCCTGCAACTTTTCCTTTACGGTGAATCATTCTACTTTGTACTTTTTGATTGATTTCAATGGAATAAGTCTCTTTATAACATGTTCAATGGAATAAGTCTCTTTATAACATGTTACATTTAAGTCCCATGAGAAGTGTTTGTTCTCTTTATGATTGTTTCAGATTTGGAATAGTGGTATAGGTAATTATTGTATGATTATATTCCTCAATATGGTTAATCATAAGTCATTTGTTAGTCTGACTAGTCAAGGTCACTAGGAATTATATGGGTATAATATTGGTAGTCTTGATTCATCCATGAATGTATGAGTCACATTTACATTCACATAGTTGCTTCTATCCTTTTAGTATCCAGTGGTTATATTATATTGAGTTTCACTCTCTTTATCCAGATTAGTTAGATTAATAATTTTTCATCCTTTATTAATCTCTTGTTGATTCTAATTTTAGTTCTTATTAGGATTGTTCTATATGTTAGTTTTAATTCTTATTTTTCTTTCCATGTATGAACAATGATTCGAGTCCATGTTGGACTCCACTTTCATGTTTCAGTGGGTCATGGAGGCCCAAGTTTCTTCTTGAGTCAGCTCTAGCATGTCCAGGACAAACGGAAGCCGGTCTATAGGTTGAAGGAACTGATTTTCAGGTTTTGGAGGCCACAGAGCAGGCCATATATACTGGTATACACCTAGTGTATACAACAGATAAATGAGGCCTAAAAGGCCCATTCATGGCAGCAGCAGGAACCAAAGGTTGGATAGGCCCGAAATTGTAGAAAATAGGACAGCTGAAGAATTGGGACTATCAAGCCCAATCTCTACTCTTTCTTATATTTTACGTCTATTGTATTCATTTGCAATATTTATTTATTATTGTTTAATTCTAACACTAACTTTAATTTAGTAATTATTTATTTTTTAATCAAAATTATTCCCCAAATATTGAACCATTTGAGTTAATTGTTTATTTCAAGAAGCTTTGTGATATTTTCGTGTTAAATTCATTTTAGCAAAATAAAATGAGTTTCTTCCTTTTATCTCAACTAATCTTTTAAAAAGATTGTCTTTTAAATAGTTCAAATGTTTTTTCCTTGAAATTATCCATGAAATGTTTCCCCTTTTTATACATTTTTGTCTTTGTTTTTCAAATTTAAATACTTTACTTAAGTTTTTCTTTCTTATGTTCCATTTTAAATTAATTTCTCCGAAGTTAGTCAAATATGTTTTAATCGTCAGTCAACCGCTAGTTAGCAATCCTTCTTAAAAGTGAAAACTAAAACATTACCCATTTCTTTGAAATTAGGGTCTTAAAATTCTATTGTAAAGTTTTCTTAATTTCTTTAAAAGAAAAATTAAGTGGCGGCTTTGTTTTCTTATTTATTGAAAATTATTTTTTTTTACTAATTAAGTTTTAAATCGATTTTTCTTTTAGAAAGCCTTTTTTTTTACAATCAATAGCCTTCACAATCAAATCACAATACTATTTTCTTCCTATGATAAATCGGTAACTAAAATTTACTTCATATAATATTGCCATAAAAATGAAAGATTTTCGTTTAAGAAAATGAAGCAATCAATTTGAGATATGTTATATTAATATATAACTCGTAGAAGTAATTCGTTGAACACTTGTAAGCTTTGGAAGAAGGAAAACTTCTGACAAATTTCAACAACTACTAAAAGTTTGAATTTTATTTTTCAATCAATGAATTTCATTCACAGTACAA
This sequence comes from Solanum ossicruentum, assembly GCA_025774065.1. Classification (NCBI taxonomy): domain Eukaryota; kingdom Viridiplantae; phylum Streptophyta; class Magnoliopsida; order Solanales; family Solanaceae; genus Solanum; species Solanum ossicruentum. Next base: position 16,856 of record JAOTQR010017836.1, read on the forward strand.
ATAAAACTGAAGAAAATATATTAAAATTGAAAAAGAATATGAAAGTAACTAATATTTAATTCACAATACTGTGCCTTTAAAAATCTGATAGCGATTTAAGCAAATAACGACACAATAATAATATTTTTTCATATTGTTTTACATGTGCCCTTAATAGAAGCATTTGGTTACATTATAGTAAGAGAACTGTACAATTTCAATGACCTGCATTAAAAAATTCAAGAGATAAGTTTTATTTCCATGAAAAGGAGAGTAAATAGACTATCTTCTTAATCAATAAAGGAAGAATAAACCGTTTGGCATAAACTGATTGTGAAAATCTGGTCCAACACTGTGAAGTATTGTCCGCTCTTGGCCTAGTCCATTACGGATTTATCACTTTGGGCTCACCCCAAAAGGCGTCTCACAGTATATAGACTAGCCTTTTTTTTATATACTGTTAGACCCCGTATTTCTTGAAATTAAGGATAACTATCCAATTGGGAAACTTTGTCGTGGATGTCATGTAGTTGGA
>JAOTQR010017857.1:0-17367 GCA_025774065.1 Solanum ossicruentum
CTAGATGCAAATGTGATCTTCTTCACAGCTTCCAAAATTTATCTTCGATCGCCATCCTCAAGCATCATCTCGGGGACTCCCTACGGTAGAAACAACTATCACTAAGAATGAAGCTTAGTGGTGTAAAATCTAAACGCTCAGAACCTTACATCCCTCAATTTTCCCTTCTTCAATCAAAGGGAAACACAATTCGAATACAATAAATAGATAAAGTGAACAACTATATCAATAGTACCAAGTACGATATTTAATAATCTAAGTATCAATAGTCCCGGAATAATTTTTACAAGACATTTAAAAGACAAGTTTCACCTTGTATGTAAGTCATGAAATCAGACAAAACACAATAAAGTATCAAGAAGAACCGAAGCCCTATATCAAGAAGGGTGAAAATCCAATTATCAAGAGAACCAAGAACCATATTAAGAGTGATTTTCTAGTTCATGCATAAAATGGACTGCTTCCATACATAGGACGAACCCAAAATTCACAATCAAGATGGCAATTGATTCGAACTAGAGGCATGCCAATGATAACAAAGTCATGGACACAAGAAGGACAAAGTCCACAAGGATGTCAAGTGATCAGGCGATTCGTACAAATAGGCAAATTAAAAAGGTTCCTTGCAAGTCCCAAAATATATCAACACAACCAGATAAAATGACAAAAACATTGTTGAGATACCAAGATAACATTCAAATGTATCAGCAGGTAACAAAGGCACAAGAACAAGTTTTTACATGAACCTGAACCTTTTGGAAAGCAACCAACCCAACCGAGTTCAAGTCATGGATCAATACGACATCCATTACTTCAATCAATTTCCTTAAGATTGTACAAGAGTGTGAGCACCGTAATACTCATATATATGCTCATTTAATGTTCATCACTTTTAATAAGCAGAACTAACAACATAAATACCAAAATAGAGTCCTATTTCTGCAACTCACACTCTTCTCAGCAGCTTTACTGCAATGCAACGCAACTAGATTTTGAATTGATAAATTGAAAAAATAGACTTTCCAGTCTACATGAAAACAATAGTTATAAAGATAGGTTGAAATGATCAAGAATCACTTGAAAATACCCTTTTTACAAGTATTTATAATCGAAACACTAACAACACACCCCCAGAGATTTCTATGTCAAAACTTGGACAGAACTTATCCTAGCTTGAGTCAATTATTTTGAATCTATAACTACCAAATTAGGTGCCAACATAAGCATAATAGTTATAGCTACATGTATTGGGGTTGAAAACAACTACTAAGCATCACAAATTATAGATCATACATCATGATATGATTAAAAAACTAACAACAGCACATTGAAGGCTTCTCAGACAGAAAACTGGCCAAAACTTTCACTGTGTTTCATGCCTTCTTTCGATACCATATAAGCAAATTTAGATTTTCACATAAACATAAAAGTTGTACATATGTCAATTAGATTTCTAAAACATATTTACACAATAAAAACACAGCTATATACAACGCGATATTCCACAATTACTGCACACTATGCAATTTAAAGACAGAATTCAATCACTTACCGAAGGATAGGGGATTTCTTAACTTTGCTCCAAAAGGCTGATTTATTTCATGTATTTTTGTCAAATATAATGTTATTAGAGACATTATAAGGTTTTATATGGTCATTAAACCTACTGACTTTGGGGAAAATATATTTATGTCAAAAGCATTTTAAAAGAAATTGGTCCAATAAGGTGGTTGCCCTAATTTTCTCTTTTTCCTTCCTTATTAATTTTGTTCACATATAATACTTATTATTACAACTTTTTTAACATGTATGATTCAATAAAACTAAATAAATTGCACTAAAATGAACCCCTTCCTCATTCATTTCTATGATTCAAGAAAACTGATTTATCTAATGACACAAACTCAAGTCAAAGTGTTGTGAGGTAGGGGTTGATTTTATCTTGAGGGAATAGCTTTTTAAAAGTGAATAGATTATATAATAATAAGGGCATTACAACTCTCTCCCCTTAAGAAATTTCATCTTGAAATTTACCTTATCAGTCTCGAATAAGTATGGATATTGGGTCCTCATAACTTCTTCCCTCTCCCAGGTGGCTTCTTCCCCTGAATGCTTCCTCCAAAGTACCTTTACTAAGTGAATTTTCTTGTTCCTAAGTTCTTTTATTTCCCGAGCTTGAATATGGATAGCATCTTCCTCATATGTCAATTCTTGGTTAATCTCAATAGATTCAACTGGTAGGATATGAGAGGGGTCAGAACGATATCTTCTAAGCATTTACACGTTGAAGAAATTGTGGATATTGTACAACTCAGGTGGTAATGCTAATTTATATGCAATTGTCCCTCTCTTTCAAGTACCTCACTGGGTCTGATAAATCGGGGACTAAGTTTTTCCTTTCGGCCGAATCTCATAATCTTCTTCCATGGAGATACTTTTAAGAATACCTTATCACCAACTTGATACTCGATATCATGTTTTTTAAGATCATCATATGATTTTTGCCTATTCGAAGCGATCTTCAGACGATCCTTGATCACCTTTACCTTATCTTTTGTTTGCTGCACAAATTGAGGACTAGTAAGTTTTCTTTCACCAACTTCACTCCAACAAAGAGGAGTCTGACATTTTATTCCGTATAAATCTTAATAAGAAGGCATTTGAGTACTTGATTGGTAGATATTCTTATAAGAAAATTCTACTAAATCCAAGTGTTTGTCCCAACTTCCCTCAAAATCAATGATGCATGCTCGAAGCATATCCTCCAAAATTTGTATCACTCTTTTTGCCTGCCCGTTTGTCTGAGGGTGAAATGAGGTGCTAAAAGTTAACTTGGTACCCAAGGCCACTTGCAAGCTAGACCAAAATCTTGGTGTAAACCTTGGTTCACTATCAGAGACAATAGAGATAGGGATTCCATGAATCCTTACAATCTCATTAATGTATAGTTCTGCTAACCTCTTAAGTGAATAATCCATCCTGATTGCTAAGAAGTGAGCACATTTCATTAGTCTATCCATTATCACCCATATTGCATCATGATTTTTTTAAGTACGAGGATGTCCAGAAACAAAGTCCATTGTTATTCTTTCCCATTCCATTCTGGCATCGACAAAGTGCGAGGATGTCCAGAAACAAAGTCCATTGTTATTCTCTCCCATTCCATTCTAGCATCGACAAGGGTTGGAGTAGCCTAACTGGAACTTGATATTCTGCTTTTACTTATTGACAAACCAAACATTTTGAAATATACTTTGCAATGTTTTTCTTCATACCATTCCACCAATAGTGTTCTTTAAGGGTCCGGTACATTATCATACCTCCAGGTTGCATGGCATATGATGAAGTGTGTGCTTCATTCAAGATTTCTCTTTTAAGTATTTCATCATTAGGGACTCACAACCTATCTTGATAACATAAGACACCATCCTCTATTAGGAAAAATCATATTTTTCTCCATCTTGCACCTTTTTGGTCAGCTTCATGAGTTTCTCATCTAACTTTTGTGCTTCTCTAACTTGCTCAAGCAATACGAGTTTAACTTGCAGTTGGAAAATAATCAAGCTAGATGAGTGAAGTGCAATATGAGCATTTATTGCTCTTAACTCAACAAACAAAAGGAATAGACTCAAGGACAGCCTTGCAAAGGACTTGTGACTTAAGGCATCTGCAATCATATTTGCTTTTCCTGGATGATAATCAATTGTGCAATCATAATCCTTAATGAGCTCAAGCCATCTACGTTGCCTTAGGTTCAGCTTATTTTATGTACCCAAGTATTTTAGGCTTTTGTGACTGATGAATTATGTAAAATTTTTCTCCATATAGATAATTTCTCCATATCTTTAAGGAAAATACTATAGCAGCAAGTTCTAGATCATGAGTAGGATAATTCAATTCATGTGATTTTAATTTCCAATAGGCATAAGAAATAATTTTCCCTTCTTGCATCAGATACTCCTTCCTCTCCATTGGTAGAGTAAGTACAGGAGCTTGCGACAACAAGGGATTTAAGAGCTCTAAAACTCTCTAGGCATTTGTCACTCTGGATGAACTTTTCCTCATTCTCAAGAGATCGGTCAAAAGGGAGACTATCTTGGAGAAACCTTTCACGAACCTCCTATAGTAACCCTCCAAGCCGAGGAAGCTTTTCACTTCGGTTGGACTTTTGGGAGGCTTCCATTCAACAATTGCTTGGATTTTACTAGGATCCACCTTTTCAACTTCGGCTGACACGACATGTCCCAAAAAAGTCACTTTAGTTAGCCAAAATTCACACTCGGAAAGTTTTGCATAAAATTCTTTCTTCTTCAAAATTTGCAACACAATTCGGAGATGCTTATCATGATCTTCACTACCGTTGGAATACACAAATATAATCTATAAAAACTACCACAAATTGATCTAGATATGGCTTGAATATTCGATTCATTAGATCCATGAATATTGTAGGAGCATTAGTCATTCTGAATAGCATCACCGAAAATTCATAATGACCATATCGAGTTTTAAAACTATTTTTAGGAATATCTTTCTCTCTAATGTATAGTTGATGATACACAGTCCTCAAATCAATCTTAGAGAATAGATTATCACCCCTCAACTAATTAAATAATTCATCAATTCTTGGTAGTCGATATATATTCTTGACTGTTATTGGGTTGAGTTATCTGTAGTCAATACACAATCTAAGAGTTTTGTCCTTCTTCTTTACAAATAAAATAGGGGCTTCCCAAGGAGAGACACTGGGATGAATAAAATCCTTCTCAAGAAGTTCCTGCAACTGAGTTATCAACTCCTTTAATTCTGTTGGAGCCATCCTATAAGGAGTAATATAAATAGGAGTAGATTCAGGAATAAGCTTGATTGTTAATTCAACTTCCCTTTCCGAGGGTAGCCCAGGAACATTTTCTGGGAAGACTTCTGGAAAGTCGCACACAGTACATATATCTTTAAGACTAGGGCTCTTCAAGCATATATCAACTATGTGAGCAAGATACGTATCACAACCTTGTCAGATCATCTTTCTTGCCAAGGCCGCAAAAATAATACAAGTCGTTAATGATCTTTCACCTTGTACGATAATATGAGAAAATCTAGGGTCCTTAAAAGTCATATGCTTTGATCTACAATCCATTACTGCATGAAATTTATAAAACCAGTCCATCCCAATAATAGCATTAGAGTCTTAGAAGGGCATTTTAATAAAATCCACCGGGAAAACTTGGTCTTCGATCATGAAGGGACAATATTGGTAAATTTGATTACAAATAACTCGGTAGCCCAAGGGACTTTCAACTAGCACATTGTAATCAAGCCTCATAGATTTCACATTTTCAGAAAGAATGAGTGATGAACAAATATAAGAATGTATAGAACTAGGGTCAAACATTGTAAACACACATAAGACAAATAAGTGAAATTAACTAACAACCACGTCTTGGCTATCTTTATCATCCCTCTGTTTCATAGAATAAGCTCTTGTCGTAGCCCTTCGCCCACTAGGTTGATTTGCTCCACTTATTCTAGCCACTTAGATGCTTTTTGGTCTTGTACCCCTACTGGTTTGAGGAGGAGTAGTAGAAAGCTTCTGAACCAAACTTTTAGTACTAAGGAAGGAACCTATTTAGGATAGTCCTTCACTTTATGATCAAAACTGTCGCAGTTAAAACATACACCAGAAGCTCTCCTGCAAACACCATAATGATTCATCCCACATTGTTCACACGTAGGAACACAAGTCTAGGTTTGACGTTATTTAGAGTGCTGCCTGTAGAATAATCTGATCTACTTTGCTTGGGTTGAGGTGACTTGTTAATACCACTAGCCTTAGAATCCTCAAACCTTCCCCTTTTATATGGACCTCCAAAATCTGATCTAGGTTTTTGGAGTTTATTTTCATATCTACTAGCTTCTTCCTTATCAACTCTTTCACAGGTAAGAGAAGCGGAAACTAATTTACAGAAGTTCTCATATTGCAAGATTACCACATTCTTTCTGATAGAATCATTTAAGCCGTCTTCAGATATCTTGCACTTATCTTTCTCCTCTTTGATAATATCTCCACTATAATGGGAAAGCCTTAAGAACTTTGTTGACATTTAGCAATAGACATGCGTCGTTGCCTCAAACTTAAAAACTCCTTTTTCTTAGTATCATAGTAGGCAGGTGGAACATACTTCATATGAAACTCCTTAACAAAATCATTCCAAGTAAGAACTGAAGGTTTTACCTTGGCATTTGGACACTCACCCATAAATCATAACCATCCTTTTGTAATAGTGACATAGCATACTTAAAGTTTAAAACATCTAAACACTCCAATTACTCAAACACCATCTCCATGCATTCCAATCACTATTCAACATCAATGGGATCAACAGAACTTTCAAATTCTACCCCACCCATTTTTCTCATTTTCTAGAAGTTTATCCCATTAGAATCATGCATCGCTTCAGATTAATCCAAGAGATGTTCTCCAACCCTTTCTAGTGGATGAGGTTGGGAATAAGAGTTATTTGATCCTTTATGTGCTACTTCCATAGGTCTATTAGAGGAAGAGGCCATAATTTAACTCCATCAAAAAAGAAGATCACATTGCATTAGGGATACGTACATGATGCATATGCACTTTACAAGTACAAAAATAGTATTAATCATGTAAATGAACAGATCACATAGCTTGTACTTTTTGCAAAATAGAAAAGTGTATAATTAATTCACATCAAAAGTCCTAGAATCACAAGCCTTGGCACTGATATCAACACTTATGGAACCCTTGCGAAAGGATGCCACTTATGTAGGCCCTAGGATTACATAACATTCACTAACATACGAAGGATTTAACACATGACATATTAATCATAATTAAATAATGAATAAAAATAGTTAAAGGTATAAGATTTTGTTCAAAAGGTCGTTTAGTTAATTTCTAGTTGAAGTTTTTGGCGTAAGTACCTTGTAAGTAATTTAGACCACTATCTTGCAAGACATTTATATATTTTACATACTATTGTAGCATGCTGAAAAGTATTATCAATGTTAAAATACAAGGACATACATTGTATTAGTTTCTGTCTCATAAAATCATCTTAACATAACCAGTATTTTAATATAGAAACAACCTCACCGGCACAAATTTAACTAAAAAAGCCAAAACTTAAAGTTACAAACCATGGTGCCATAATTTGCACTAGCTTTTCAAATTTATACATATGTATGCAACAGGAGAATCATGTACTTGTCCCAAAATTTATCTTCAATGGCCATCCTCAAGCATCATCTCGGGTAGTCCCTATGAAAGAAACAACTATCGCTAAGCATGAAGCTTAGTAGCGTAAAAGCTAAAAGCTGAGAACCTTACATCCCTCAATTTTTCTTCATTCAATCAAAGGGCAACACAATTAGAATATAGTAAATAGACTAAGTGAATAAATATATCAATAGTATCAAATAGGATATTTAATGATCTAAGTATCAAGATTTCCTGAAAAAAATTTACAAGACATTTAAATGACAAGTTTCGCCCAGTATGTAATTCATGTCGTCACACCAAATATAATCAAGTATCAAGAAGGACCGAAGCCCTATATCAAGAAAGGGGTGAAAACCAAATTATCAAGAACCATATTAAGAGTGATTTTCTAGTTCGTGCATAAAATGGACTGCTTCCATACTTAGGACGAACAAAAAATTCCCAATCAACATGGAAATTGATCGGAACAAGAGGCATGCCAATGGTGAAAAAGTATAGCCATAAGAAGGACAAATTTCACAAGGATGTCAGGTGATCAGGCTATTCATACAAATGGGCAAATTAAACAAGTTCCTTGCAAGTCCCAAAATATATTAACACAACCAGATAAAATGACAAGAACATAGCTGAGATACCAAGATAACATTCAATTGTACCAACAGGTAACAAAGGCACAAAAAGTTTTTAGACGAACCTGAACCTTTTAGCACGCAACTGACCATATCGAGTTCAAGATGTGGATCAATACAACATCTGTTTCTTCAATCAATTTCCTTAAGATTGTATTAGCGTATGAGCACCTTAATACTCACCTGCATGCACATTTAATAAATAGTACTTTCCATAGGTAGAAACTAATAAGGGAACTACAAAAATAGAGTCCTATTTCTGCAAATCACACTCTTCTTGGCAGCTTTATTGCCTTGCAACACAACTAGATTTTGAATTGGTAAATGGACAAATTAGGCTTTCCAGTCTACATGAAAACTGTAGGTATATGAATATAGGTTGGAACGATCATGAATCACTTCAAAATACTCTTTGTACAAGCATTTATAATCGAAACACTAATAGCATACCCCCAGGGGTTTCTATGTCAAAACTTTGGAAAGAACTTGTCCTATCTTGCATCCATTGTATTGAATCTATAACTACTACATTAGACCCCAACATAAGTATAAGAGTTACAGATACATGTCTGGGGATTGAAGAGAACTATGATTCATCACAAATGGTATCTCATACAGCAAGATATCATTAAAATACTAACAAATGGTACATAGAAGGCTTCTCAAACAGAAAATTGGCTAAAACTTTCACTGTGTTTCCCACCTTTTTTCAATACCATACAAGAAGACGCAGATTTTCTCATAAACATAAAGGTTGTAGGTATGTAAATTAGCTTTCCAAAATATATTTACTCACTAAAAACACAGCTATAAACAACGATATATTCCACAATTACTGCACACTATACAATTTAAAGACAGAATTCAACCACTTACAAAAAGATAAGGGATTTCTTAACTTTGCTCCAAGGAACTGATTTATTTTATGTATGTTTGTCAAATATAGGTGATGAGAGACTTTATAAGGTTTTTATATGGTCACTAAACCGACTTACTTTGGGAAAAAAATATTTATGTCAAAAGCATATTAAAAGAAAAATGGTCCAATAAGGTGGCTACCCTAATATTCTCTTTTCCCTTCCTTATTTATTTTGTTCACACATATAATTATTATCAAGTCTTATTTAATATGTATAATTTCATAAAAGTAAATAAATTACAATAAAATAAACCCCTCCCTCATTCATTTCTATGAATCAAGAAAATTGATTTCTCTAACTACACAAACTCAAGCGGAAGAGTTTTGAAGTAAGGGTTGATTTTATCTTGAAGGAATACCTTTTTAAAAGTGAAAACAGTATTGAATAAAAAGGTCAATACATAATGTGTTGCTAAGAAGACTTTAATATTCATTACAATTTTAGAGAATGGTCAATGACCAGTATGGTTATGATGTAGTAAAAGCATTGTCTTTGATGTAGTACTGTGAGGAGTATATGGAGTCTGATAAATTAAGTATGTATACGATTTTATTAGGGATCACACAGATTGATTGTAACTAGAAAATTATTATAAAAAGGACAGGGTCAGATGAATGAAAATGTTGGATAGGGGCACTATGAAAGGAGTATCTTATATCATTTGACCTTGATTCTGTGCATTCTTATGTAGTTCCCTACTTCAATAAGGGCATGACTTAGAGTATTAGTCCTTGCCTATTCTTACTTGCATCTTTACTTTTGTAGACAGCTTCTATGTAGTGGATCAGGTGAACTAATCCTACAATTTTCTCTTAGTAAGATATGATACTTGTAAAGACTCGATTATTTCAATTATGAAATATTTAGTATTGTTTTGGCTTATTGGAGTATACAAGTGGTTCTTCTCGCACAACTTTGCTTACGTGACTTATAGAAGAGCTACATTGAATTACTTATAGTTGCCCAGCAGTCTTAAGATTCATCTCATTGTTTAGGTTATGATATGGCTATGTATGACTGAATGTGAGGCCTATTGGATCATGCTCTATCGCTCTTAAGGGTTTTTTACAAACAGTGCCATTGATCTAATATTTCTGATAGTGTTTACAGGCTATCAATAATTGAATGTATCATTCGCTAACTCGTTACTTGATCGTTTCCTTCGTTGAGTCAGAAGAATTTGATTCTCTATTATGAGTATTTAGTGTCTAGAGATCACATTTTATAATTTAAACTTGTGGGATGATTTGATTATGAGAATGAAATCACAACAAGATCCATGCTGGCTTGTGCATTAGGAGTGTGGGTGGTTGATTTAGATTCACTTTTGATTATGGTTGACATTAATTTAAAATTTTGTCATGGTTATATGAGATAAGTTTGGTCCTAATTATTGAGTTATGGTCTAGTGGGTTGTTATTCAAATCGGGTTTATGGTTAGCCCGTGGCTTGAAAATCATTACTGATTTGTATATCTATCAAAGTTTGATTCGAAAGTTCAGTTCTTAATAGCTGAATTTTGATGGAATGATCTTAAAGAGGAGCTTACTTGGAGAAATGAATACTAACTCTAAAAGATCATAACTTAGGCCTTGATATTGTCGACTATTCTTCTTTCTCCTTCTTTATGTTCAAGAACGAACATAATTTTTAGTAGGGGATAATGTAATAATCTGCTAGATTATTTTAAAAATAAATCCTCTCTCTTTCATAAAATATCCTCTTCGTAAATTTAAATTGAAAATTTTAGACTATTCGATAATTACGGTTATTTAATTGATGGATAATTTTAGAGAATTAATTTAATTGGTAAATTAAGTTAATAATTTATTTAATATCTTTTATCACAATTCTTATATTTATTAAAATAAATAAATAAATAGACAAAATGCCCAAAGTGAAAAAGAAAAAGGAAAAAAAATAATTAAAATTAAGTTAAAATAAAAGGGGTTGATGCCCAATCAAGTTAAGGAAAATGGGGCTGCTTTCATCAGCCAAAAAGCCAAGAAATGTCAAACGGGAGAAAAAAAAACCAAAACATAAACATAGAAACAAGAAAAAAAAAAGATGCGGGAAGCAGAAGAAAGATTAGCATTTTTCCTCTCAAAATATTAAGATAATTGTTCTAGTCCTTTCTATTAAATTTTTTTGTGATTATGAATAAATTTTTAGGGTAAAAACTTGTATAATTTATGCTAAATTAAGAAAATATAGTCATAGGGTTCTTAAAATAAAAATCCTAATTTGGGGGTCGAACAATGATCCATTTTAGCTGAAATTTGGCATATGAATTTACTTTATTATGGGTAATAATAATTTGAAAAAATATTTTAGATTCAAATTCGAGGGCTCGGGGTGACTTTTTGAATCAATTTTTTAATCAAAAATAAATATAGCAATATGGGTGTCATTAGATTTGTATTCTTATGTAGATTATATATTTGAATAGATTTTGACCATCCGAAAGCATTATGAAAGGCTCAAGATTTGGAGTGTTATTTAATTAATCGAGGCAAGTGGACTCTCAAAACTTTGTAATTCTCGTAGAATTCTCAAATCTTCCTTTTTTCTATGTGATGCATGAAATATTTGTAATATTATAAAATGAGATTATTAAATACAAATGCAAGTTGGTGTGGCATTGTAACTCTTGAATTGAATAGTGAAAGTTGGGGCCAAGGTCTTTACTGGTCGAGATGTAATGCCTAGGTCATTACTGGCAATATTATGATATTGAGATCTTTGTTAGTGATATTATGATATTGAGGTCATTGTCGGTGATATTGTGACACTAAGATCTTTGCTAGTGATATTGTGATACCCTAATCATTTCCAGCGATATTGTGATATTGAGATCCATGCTAATGATATTTGATGCGAGGTCATAGTCGGCGACATTATGATGCTGAGATCTTTGCTAGTGATATTATGATGCCTAGGTCATTGGCGACAACTATTTCATAAGCATTACATCTCATCCTTGCATATTCTTGCGTGACATGATATTATTCCTGTGATTGACTGTGTTATCACTTGTGAGTTGTGGCTTATGATTTTGAATTATATTATTGTGAAAACTATCTTTAATGTGTATTATGTGTTGCTGGGCTAGACTGATTTTTTGTGCAGGTTATAGTTGTGGAGGTCAGTTGGTATAAGAGGAGTTTGTGTATTCTATTGGACTTGCTTTATTTTGTTAGTTGACTTGTTGGGTAGCATATGGTCAGTATTCACCCCTTGCTTCTACATTTTTGTAGGTTATGCGCTTGAATCTTTGTGATACTCTCTCTTCTCTTTTTATCCGAGGTTTTTTGTGAAGATTAGTGAGGTAGCTATTTATTATCTCAGTGAGCCTCATCCTCCTATTTATGATCTTGTTCTACTTTAGAGACAACATCATTTGAGATTTGTATTTTTCTTTCAAATCTATCCTAAAACATATTACAGGCTTGTGCACATGACAACCAGGTTTTAGGGGATTTTAATTAAGTTGGCTTATTATCTGCAGTTAAAATTTTCACTTTGTATTATACTTTCGCATTTTATTGTTATAATTGGATTTTACGCTGACTTGTCTTGGTGGGATAAAATGTGTGTCACCGCATCCATTTTTGGTTCCTACTCCCCCTAATTGATGATTTATTTGACTAGTTATAGCGTATTTTAGTGTTCTCAAAGATCAATTTGATGTCAAGATACCATTAGTTCAAAATTCTCAAGTCTGATATCCCAAAGATTGTATTTTGGACTTGTTATGAGCACTATGAGTTTGTAGTTATGTCATTTGGATTGACTAATGTCTCAATAGCTTTCATGGAGTTGATGAACTGAGTATATAAACCTTATTTAGACTTTTTTATGATCATATTTATTGATGATATTTTGGTTTATCCCAAGAATGAGGCAAGCCATGTTCAGTATTTGAGGATTTTGCTTCAAAGGTTGAGGGAAGAGAAGTTGTGGCAGCCGTCGAGAGAGGATGCTATTTTTGTACGGTCTAGGATTACATAACACTCACTAACATACGAAGGATTTAACACATGACATATTAATCATAATTAAATAATGAATTCAAAATAGTTAAAGGTATAGGATTTTGTTCAAAAGGTCATTTAATTGATTTCTAGTTCAAGTTTTTTGACATAAGTACCTGGCATGTAATTTAAACCACTATCTTGCGAGGTATTTATATATTGTCCATACTATTGTAGCACGCTAAAATGTATTACCAATAATAAATACAAGGACATAAATTCACTTGTTTTCGTTTAATTCAATCATCTTAACATAATTGGTATTGTAATATAGAAACAAGCTCGCTGGCTCAAATTAAACTGAACAAGTCAAAACTTAAAGTTACAAACCATGGTTCAAGAATTTACACTAGCCTTTTAAATTTGTACATACATAAGCAATAGGAGAATCATGTACTTGTCCCAAAACTACTACTACTACTATACATATATATATATATATATATATATATATCTTGATGCAAATGTGATCTTCTGCACAACACAAAAAATATATCTTCGATGGTCATCCTCAAGCACCATCTCGGGTACTCCCTATGATAGAAATAACTACCGCTAAGCATAAAGCTTAGTGATGTAAAAGATATGGAAACCTTACAACCCTCAATTTTCCCTCCTTAAATCAAAGTAAAACACAATTGGAATATAGTAAATAAACCAAGTGAACAAATATATCAATAGTATCAAGTAGGATATTTAATGATCTAAGTATCAAGAGTTCCTGGAAATATTTTTATATGACATTAAAATGATAAGTTCGCCTAGTATGTAAGCCATGCCATCACACCAAATATAATCAAGTATAAAGAAGGACCGAATCCCTGTATCAAGAAGAGTGAAAACACAATTACCAAGAGAACCAAGAATATATTAAGTGTGACTTTCTAGTTCGTTCATAAAATGGATTGCTTCCATACTTATAGTGAACCAAAAATTCACAATCAAGATGGCAATTGATCCAAAAAAGAGGCATGTCAATGGTGACAAAGTCATATCCACAAAAAGGACAAAGTCCACAAGGATGTCAAGTGATCAGGTAATTCGTACAAATGAGAGAATTAAACAAGTTCCTTGCACGTCCCAAAATATATCAACACAATCAGATAAAATGAAAAGAACCTAGCTAAGATACCATGATAACATTCAAATGCACCAGCATGTAACAAAGGCACATGAAAAAGTTTTTACACGAATCTAGACCTTTTAGCACGCAACCAACCCTACCGAGTTCAAGTTGTAGATCAATATGGCATCCGTTTCTTCAATCAATTTTCTGAAAATTGTACAAGAGTGTGAGTAACTTAATACTCATCTACATGCTCATTTTATATTCATCACTTTCAACAGGTAGAAACTAATATGATAAATAGAAAAATAGAGTCCTATTTTTGCAAATCACACTCTTCTCGGTTGCTTTACTGGCTTGCAACGCAACTAGATTTTGAATTGGTAAATGGACAAACTAGGCTTTCCAGTCTACATGAAAATTGTAGGTACGTGAATCTAGGTTGCAAAAATCAATAAGCACTTCAAAATACCCTTTGTACAAGTATTTATAATCAAAATACTAATAGCACACCCCCAGGGATTTCTATGTCAAAACTCTGGAAAGAACTTGTCCTAACTTATGTCCATTATTTTGAATCTATAACTATCAAATTAGGTCCTAACATAAACTTAAGAGTTATAGATACATGTTTGGGGGTTGTAAAGAACTAAGAATCATCACAAATAATACTCACATATCAAGGTATGATTAAAATACTAACAATAGTACATAAAAGGCTTCTTAGACAAAAAGCTGGCCAGAAATTGCACTGTGTTTCCCGCCTTGTTTCGATATAATACAAGCAGATTCAACTTTCATATAAACATAAATATTGTAGGTATGTGACTTAGCTTTTTTAAAATATATTTACATACTAAAAATGCAACTATATCCAATGAGATATTTCATAATTACTACGCACTATGCAATTTAAAGACAAATTCAATGACTTACCAAAGGATAGGAGATTTCTTAACTTTGCTCCAAGGAATTGATTTATTTCATGTATCTTTGTTAAATTTAAAGTTATGAGAGAGTTTATAAGGTTTTTCTATGATTATTAAAGCGACTTACTATGGGGAAAATATATTTATGTCAAAAGCATCTTAAAAGAAAAATGGTCCAATAAGGTGGTTGCCGTAATATTCTCTTGTTCCTTCCTTATTTATTTTGTTTATACATAATAATTGTTATCAAGGCTTTTTTAACATGTATAATTGTATAAAAGTAAATAAATTGCACTAAAACTAACCCCTCCCTCATTCATTTCTATGATTCAAGAAAACTGATTTTTCTAATGACACAAACTCAAGCCAAATAGTTATGAAGTAGAGGTTGATTTTATCTTGAGGAAATATCTTTTTAAAAATGAATACATTATTTAATAATAAGGGTATTACAACTCTCTCCCCCTTAAGAAATTTTGTCTCAAAATTTACCTTATGCTAGTCTCGAAATAAGTGCAGATAGCGGGTCCTCATATCTTCTTCCCTCTCCCAAGTGGCTTCTTCCCCTAAATTGTTCCTCCAAAGTACCTTTATTAAGGGAATTTTCTTGCTCCTAAGTTCTTTTATTTCCCGACCTTGAATATGGACAGGTTCCTCCTTATCCGTCAAGTCTTTATTAACCTCAATAGATTCCGCTGGTAGGAGATGAGAGGGGTCAAAATGATATTTTCTGGCCATTGACACGTAGAAGATATTGTGGATCTTGTCCAACTCGGGTGGTAATGCTAATTTATTGCAACTGGTCCCACTCTTTCAAGTAACTCATAGGGTCAGATAAATTGGGGACTAAATTTTCCCTTTCGACTGGATCTTATAATCTTTTTCCATGGAGATACTTTTAAGAATACCTTATCACCAACTTGATACTCGATATCATGCCTTTTAAGATCAGCACATGATTTTTGCCTATCCGAAGTGATCTTCAGACGATCCTTGATCACCTTTACCTTGTCTTCTATTTGTTGTACAATTTCATGACCAGTAAGTTTTCTTTCATCAATTTGACTCCAACAAAGAGGAGTCTGGCATTTTCTTCCATATAAAGCTTCATAAGGAGGCATTCCGAAACTCGATTGGTAGCTATTATTGTAAGAATATTCTACTAAAGCCAAATATTTATCACAACTACCCTCAAATTCCACGATGCATGCTCGAACCATATCCTCTAAAATTTTGTGTCACTCTTTCTGACTGACCATCTGTCTGAGGATGAAATGAGGTGCTGAAATTTAACTTGGTACCCAGGCCTCTTACAAGCTAGACTAAAATATAGATGTAAACCTTAGGTCTCTGTCGGAGACAACAGAGATAGGGATTCCTTGCAGTCTTACAATCTTATTAATGTATGATTCTACAAACCTCTCAAGTGAATAATCTATCTTGATTACTAAGAAGCGAGCACTTTTCATTAATCTATCCACTATCATCCATATTGCATCATGGTTATTTTAAGTGTGAGGAATTCTAGAAACAAAGTCTATTGTTAGTATCTCTCATTTCCATTCTGGCATCAGCAAGGGTTCAAGTAGCCCAACTAGAACTTGATGTTCGACTTTTACTTGTTGACAAACCAAACATTTTGAAATGTACACCACAATGTCTTTCTTCATACTATTCCACCAATAGTGTTCTTTAAGGGTCCGGTTTATTTTCGCACCTCCAAGGTGCATGGCATATGACGAAGTGTGTGCTTCCTTCAACATTTCTCCATTCAATCACTCATTATTAGGGACACACAACTTATTTTGATAAGATAAGACACCATCCTCTATTAATGAAAAATCATGTTTTTCTCTATTTTGAACCTTTTTGGTCAGCTTAATGAGTTTCTCATCTATGTTTTATGCTTCTCTAACTATCTCAAGCAATACCGGTTTACCTTGCAGTTGGGAAATAATTGAGCCAGATTAATGAAGTGCAAGCCATCTAACTATCTCAAGCCATCTACATTGCCTTAGGTTCAGCTCCTTTTGTGTACCCAAGTATTTTAGGCTTTTGTGATCGGTGAATATGTAATATTTTTCTCCATACAAATAATGTCTCCATATCTTTAAGGCAAATACTATAGCAGCAAGTTCCAGATCATGAGTAAGATAATTCAATTCATGTGATTTTAATTTCTAAGAGTTATAAGAAATAACTTTCACTTCTTGCATCAGAACACACCCTAGACCATGATGAGATGCATCACTATACATCACATACTCTTTCTCATCAATTGCTAGAGTCAGTACTGTAACACCCCACACCTTACCATATTGGCACAATGTAAATGAAACATGATATGGTTTGGTCAAATTAGCGCTAATTTTTAAAAGTGCCTGAATCCCATATTAATGGGCTTTATGCGCGTCTAACACTTAAGAGGATCGAGTGCATACATGTTTTGTGTCGAACTGAGGAGATTATGGCCTTAAATGAAGTGAGAAAATTGAGGTGCTTGTAGGACTTAGGAAGCTAGTAGGTGAGTCACC
>JAOTQR010017868.1:0-17366 GCA_025774065.1 Solanum ossicruentum
AACAGAGGAAACTCTGCCAAAATTTCGGTAGAATTCCAGGCTATGTTTATAAAGGAATTCGGCTTAGTATGTGTTTATGTGTCCCTATCGGGCACTGGTCACGACCCCAGGGAGGGGTGTGACAGTAGCAATTACTGTGGATTTCGTAGCAATTGCTTAACTTTTCTATAGCAAGGTAGTTAGTTGCTATATAGGAAATTAGCTATAAGTTGATGGTATCAATCATATCTATTGGTAAATTGAGTTGTGTTAGTCCAATTTCTGATTATGAGCTAGATTCAATAGTGATCTTATACATTGATGTGATAATTAGACAAGTAATATATAATTTATTGAGTAATTGCACATGTAAGTGGTAGTGATTAAGTAAATTGATTATTATTTTGTTATGTCCATATCTTTTATAATATATGAGGTGAAGTTAGTCCAGTGTCAGGTTAAATGCTAGAATCAATAATAATCTTATACATTGAGATAGTACTTACACAAGTAAGAGGATCATAGTTGTAGATCACACTTATTTTAGTTGATTTTTTATAAATTAGTCCATTTGATCATGATTATAGATGAATCTAATGATTTTAGTCCAATTCAACTCTAGAAATAAGTCGA
Source organism: Solanum ossicruentum (assembly GCA_025774065.1). Taxonomy (NCBI): domain Eukaryota; kingdom Viridiplantae; phylum Streptophyta; class Magnoliopsida; order Solanales; family Solanaceae; genus Solanum; species Solanum ossicruentum. The sequence goes on from JAOTQR010017868.1 coordinate 613, forward strand.
TGGCCAAGATTTTATTTGAATTTGTTATAGCAAGTTGGCTAGTTGTTGAGCTAGTTGTAGCAATTGCTGTAAAATACCCCAGCAAGTTCTTCAGTTGTTAAATTATTTCTTGCAATTGCTGAGAATTTTGTAGCAGTTGTTGTACAAGTAGTAACAGTTGTTGTCAATGTTGTAGCAATTGTTGGAAAACTCTGCAGCAAATACTATATACGGTATAGCTATTTCTGTTAATTATGTAACAGTTGTTGTCAATGTTGTAGCAATTGTTGGAAAACTCTGCAGCAAATACTATATACGGTATAGCTATTTCTATTAATTATGTAACATTTTCTATGAGGTCATTACTAATTGCTGAAATATCATTAACAATTGTTGTAAATGAAGTAACAATTGTTGTAAAACTGCTGATAATTTAAAATGCAATTTCTTAATACTTGAAGCATTCGATGAAAAATGTATTCAAATAACAATAATACCGATAATATTAAATAATAACAAATATTAATTTTTGCATAAAATTAATATGCAAAATGAAACAACTTCACAAACAATAAATAAAAAAAGTGAGCGTTCTTATGAAACATTTAGCTCCGAGTATGTAGTTCACTTGAAATAATTGTCCGATACTTGACCGCCTCTTCTTTGCTTTTCTTCCCACCTTTCCCAGGACAACATGTAGAGGAAGTATTTCCTTTCTAAAATCTCCCTAGGAACTTCCCAAAATTGTTCGGACGACATGAGTTTAATTTCCTCCATGTATGTAAATATGTATGTCTCTACCTTATAATATTGAGAAGAATACTCGCCTTCCATAATCTTTACCTTATTGACACCGAAGCACCACCATTGCAATGTGGATAAGGTACTTTATCAAGATCAAAGACATTACAAGTACAAGATTTGCAATGAAGATCAACCGTTATCACTACATTATGACCAGAGATAACATATCTATAATTGGCAATTTAATGAAACAACAGGTTATTCCCTAAATTAATATTTTTTGTAATGGCTCCTCTATCAAAGGGACCAAGATGGTTGATGTATTGATGAACTCCATTCGTCTTTGGTAAAAAGTTTTCACTAGACTTCTTGTTTATTTCATCAAATAGAGAAGGAATGAGAAATTCTCTTTCAACAACAAAAAGGTGCATTAGTTGACTCGACGATGTTTGATATCATAATACCAAACTTATAAATTTTTCAGCAGATGTTATCAAAATTAATAACTATTATTTTTAAAAATACAAAATTCTGTAGCAAATATTTAAAATGTTGTAGCAGATGCAGGAGTTGCTGCAACAAAATCTACATCAACTTCAGCAATAGTTAAGCAGCAGATGAAGCAGTTAATAACACATATCTATTTCTCCCCCAAAAAATGCCCTACTCCATCTATGAAATCCAATTTGTTCGAGATGTGTGGCAGCCCCTAGAACCATTTCTCTAATTTGATTAAAGTGGTCATTAAACTCACTTATGTTGCATGCTTGTGCGGCCTTGTAAAAGTGATAGATGGTTATTCCATTATGAAAATTGGTTCGGATATTTTCACCAAGGTTCCATATGCAACAACCATAATGAGCAGAAGGGTAGACAATTGAAACCATTTTTTATGCTTTGATACCGATCCAATTTCAGAGTATTATCTAGAAAATTGCTCATTTGCTCAAAAACATACCAATAAGAGGCATCACACTCAGAGTCAACAAAAAAAAAATGCAATAGAAAAAATATGTTTCTCAGCATCCTGTGCAAGAGCAGACAACCAAACTCCACCATACTTGCCTTTTAAAAATGTTCCATTGACGGCTATGATTTTTCTCATATGCCTAAAATCAAGAATCCAAGATCCCATGGCCACTAAAAAATACTTAAACTTACTATTTTCATTGAGCTCCAATGTCGTTTTGGTCCACAAATTTACAGTGCTAAGCATATAGCGATACACATCAAGCATTACATATCCATACTCGTGTGTTCCCCTTATGAAAGATTTCACAATTCCACTTCCCTTCCAATGTTTCCAATAACTAACCTTGCATCCCAATTCAACATGAAGTGATGTTCTCATATCTCTTATGGATGGCCCTTTACCCTCGAGAAACTTATCTTTGAAGTATGCACCAGTTGCTTTGGCCATAGCATGTGGATTGTGGCTCATCAGATGCTGAGAACCACAAGTGTGAAACTTTTCATACTTTCTAATGTAAAATCTGTCACAACTTTTAAGTGTCATAGCTCTCATCCACCACTTGCACTCAGGATGAACACATTTGATGCAATATACAAGACACGAGTCTATCACTTTTTTTACTCTAAAGTCTTTCTTCAGACAATCCATTTTCAACGCAATATCTAAATCTTGCTTATTATTAAATGTCATACCATTATAAAAACTTGTTTCATCATCTTGAACATGATTCAACTATGTTAATTGTGTATTTGCTGGTGTGTTGTTAGCAGCTTCTGGAGTTGGCATCTGGTCACCCCCACTTGCTTTATCTAGAATGTCTGTATCCATCACAACACATTCATCATTCAACATTTCTTGGTTTTTAGGTGAATTTTGGTTCTCCACCGCCCTTTCAACCATGTATACCCATAGAATAGGTCTTCCTTCATCTTCTAAATAAATTCGTGAACTTGATTTTTTATTCTAAATAGAGTCACTCTCTATTTTTAGCCACAAGAATGCATATAAGTGACGACAATATCTTTCGGCTCATAATTTAATTCACAGCTAGCAATAATTTGATTCACAAAATCCTCATACGTGATATCTTGATTCACAATCATCGCTATGGTCTCAATCAATTCTTTGCCTTTCCAACGCCAAATAAAATAATTTTTAGACTCAACCCATTCACCATGACCATAAACTCCTAATATTATTTTGTCTCCCATTGATGATGTTGAAGGTATCTAAATAAATAATAGTTAAAAGTGCAATATGAGAAAATTATACAGAAATACAACAACTACTGTGTTTAATTCAGCAACTGCTTTATCAGTTGAAACACCAGATGCAGCAAATACTGCAGTACATTCAACAATAATTTAAAACTGCTGTAGAAGTGGTGGACCAGTTGCTAAAAAAATATTTCGACTATTATTCTATATCATTCAACAATTGCTGAATCTATTTCAGCATCTGCTGCAACGTCGTTGAAAATAGTTCAGCAGCGAAGAATTGCAACAGTGGTGGAAACAACAATAAAAACACAAAACTCATATAAACAACATCACATTCACTTTTATCAGTCCTAATAATGATTAAAAATTATCTTTCAAGTAATTTCCAAAGCTATACGAACAAATGCCCAAAAAATTGATTTTTTTCCTCTCAAATTTGAAGCTCCAATGTTGGGAAAATAATGACAACAACAACAATAAGAAAATTGAGAAGAAGAAGAAGAAGAAGTTGCGATGCTATAGAAGAAGAAGTCGCGATGCTATCGAAGAAGACCAAGAAATTCACTGGAAAGGGGAGAGGAGAAATTAGCAGCGGTTGGGGACATTTCCCAAATTGGCAAATTAGGGGCTTTTATTTAGTGGGTTAAAATGTACAAAGAAAAACTTGGGGACTTGTTTGAAAATTATCAAATATCATTAACCCTTAATTATAAACTTGTCACCTATATCTAATAGTTAAAACTTGTGTCATTTTTTTAATTTTTGAAACCTTTTTGTCACCCTTAATTCAATCACCCAAGATACTTGCCAACTTTTGGAGCTTGGGAAGGACCTCGTAATTATATTGTTTTGGCTATACAAATAATTACTTAATTAGCAACTAACCAAGCATAATCGAAAGGTGTAATGTAACACCCTGTAAAATTATCGAAATGCCCCTAGAACGTAATCATCCCAAACTCTGATGGAAAATTCAAGATCGGATTTATGATCAACTTGAAAAATTGACCAAGTAAATGGTTTTGACCCAATTTTAGAGCAACCAGGTCGAAAAATAATTTTTCGTAATTTGACCCAAGACAGTGTCGATGCGCGCCCAGAGCGCGACTCGCCTGGGGCGCGAATCAACACTTCTGTTTTTTTCAATTCTTTGATGGGAACTTGAAATCTCAAAAAAATGCAAAGTTGTACATATCTGCGCCCCTGCGTTATGCGGATATGTGTTCGGACGAATGTGAGAGAAGTTTCTAAGAATTAAAGACTAGACTGACTACAACACAAGTTTTGACTTTTCCCGACAAGACGAGAGACTTTGTGATATACTATGATGTATCTAGAGTTGGAATGGATTGTGTGCTTATGCAGAGAGGGAAGGTGATAACTATGCTTCCAGATAACTTAAGATCCACGAGAAGAACTATCTGACTCATGATCTCGAGTTGGAAGCGGTGGTATTCGCACTTAAAATATGGTGTCACTATTTGTATGAAGTGCACATTGACATGTTCACTGACCACAAGAGTTTGCAATACGTATTCAGTCAGAAGGCGCTCAACCTACGGCAGAAGAGAAGGTTGGAGTTGCTCAAGGATTATGACTTGAGCATTCTCTACCACCCAGGTAAGACTAATATTGTTGTTGATGCTCTTAGTAGGTTGTCTATGGGTAGTACTGCATATGTGGAGGAAGGGAAGAAAGAATTGGCTGAGGAAGTTCCTAGATTGGCTAGACCGGGAGTGCTACTAGAAGAGAATAATAAAGGCCGGGTCAATGTCCAGAATGGTTCTGCTTCATCTTTAGTGTCAGAAGTGAAGCAAAAGCAAGACCAAGACCCTGTCTTGTTCCAATTGAAAGAAGCAGTTCACAAGTAAAAGGTGATGGTTTTCTCCAAAGGGGGAGATGGGGTGTTGTGATACCAGGGTAGATTGTGTGTGCCTGATGTCGATGGTGTCTGAGGAAGAATCATGGCCAAAGCTCACAGCTTTAGATATTCTATCCATCCTGGTTCCACCAAGATATACCACGACGTGAGAAAAGTCTATTGGTGGAATGGAATGAAGAAGGACATTGTTGAATTCATCTCTAAGTGCCCCAGTTATCAACGGGTTAAGGTCAAACATCATAGACCATGTGGATTGGCTCAGAATTTCAAAATTCCTGAGTGGAAATAGGAGATGATCAACATGGATTTCATTACCTGTTTACCAAGGTACCGAAAGCAGCATGACTCAATATGGGTGATTGTGGATAGGATAACTGAATCAGTCCACTTCTTGGCGCTAACTACTAATCCATTTTGTTTCACAACCTTCAAAAAGGTTTGGAGATGTTTAAAGTGTTGATCAACACCTTTGGAATATTAAAACATCATCTATATTAACTATAGAGATATGACTTATTATTCATAATATTTTAAAATTCTAATGGAGCATTCTTTAGTCCAAAAGATCTTCCCGACTGCTTCCAAATGCTACTCAGCTGTCAAAAGATGAATCACAATATCATCATGATTGTTCCGACTATAATATCTTAAGAAACGGGGAAAGATACGTCAATTGAGACTAGAATGAAAAAAAGAGGCCAACACCTGATATACCAAACCACCCTCGTAAAATGATCTCTTTGTCACCCCGACTCTATAACTAGAAATTGAGCTCAAATGAGACTCAGAACAATTAGAAGCAACTCAAAAAAACAGAGTTACGTTTCTTATCAAAAATATATATATATGTACAATAGCTTCTTTGTTAGATTTCTAAAAAATAAAACCAAATTAACAAAGTACAAATACACCACAATGTGCACCTAAAAAAGTAATACAATTTAGACCCAAATTTTACTCAATTTTGATAAGCAACAACGAAGATATCGTAACTCAAAGTTTTCAGCAATTATGATAATATACGTAACAAAAACAATTATTTTTACCTCGAACAGCATGCCCAAAAAAATATTTGACACTTTGACGATGTTCCTTTTTGAAAAATGCACAAGTTAGACTTTTGAATCACCCAAATTGAATAAGAAATGCCCTAAAAAATGCAATCAAAGTTAATGTGTGTGTATATATAAAATATACTTTCCTGGAACCAACATTATTTTATATATATGAGATACCAGTTGCGATGTCACTACCATGTGGCATCGCCAGGTCATGCCATATGGCAGCACCAAAGCCTACCATGTCATCCCCTTTTTCAGTAATCTTTCAATCCCTATTTTTGATGTCTCGAGCTCGTTCGGACTTCAATTTTACAAAAGAACTATGTAACTCTAATAATTTCGATGTTCCGAATCCAATGGCCCAGACAAAAATTCCCATAGGTGGTCATCACAATCTAATGTGGGCCCCACTTCCTTATATGCAACTTTTAACGGAAAGCCCGTGAGGGTCAAATCGCATCCAGAAGTCCACAGTATCAAACGAAGGGTCATTTTAGACCAAACTCGACATTCTAAAGCTGCCGTGCTATCAAAATTCTCATCTGGGCACATTTCTCTAGGGCATTGACTAAAGTAAACTATAGACCTGTTCTAACAGCTTATAACTGTACGAAACATGTTCCTAGCCTAATTTGGCTGTTCTGGAGTTGATGGAACTGTTAGAATCCCACTCCAAGGCCATTTACCTGAAAATTTATTTTAAAATTATAATAATTTGTTCAACTCAAAGAGTTATATAAATGTCAACCATTTCACTCAATAGCCATACCAACAGTACCAACAAGTCAAAAATGGCTCAAGGTCACTGCGTATATGCTTAAACTGACCATATATTTGCAGAAATACCGAAATGACCTGGAGGGTCATTACAACATGTCCCACTAATAGAACTTTCATTTGTGAAAGTAAGGATAAGAACATACTTGAAGACTTAAATAGACTGGGGTGCTTTCACCACATATACAACTTTAACTTGCCTTAGAATCTCAAGTGGCCTAATCTGTGAAGACTATGCTCATTTTGTCGACCAACCAAAAATGTAGAGGGGTCCTAACTTCAACTTGCAGTAGGCATTAAATACAATGGTTAGGCATACTTAATGTCCCACAGTAATTTTGGTAATTGGAACTAACCAGAAATACAATAACCCGTTTGTATGTAACAAAGAATCAGTGTAGCAATATTTTAGGGATCCTCAACGATCACACACTCATTCCATCAGCTCAATCAGTTGCATGTAATAGGAATCAACATGCTAGGTATATATGCCCTCAACACACCAGCAGATATCCGCATACTCATAGTTATCTACAACCGTAGTCATATTCCACATGTACGACTTTTTACTCAATTCCTTGTTTCCTCATACAAACAATTCCCACAAATCAACTACACATGGCTCACATGCTAACCAAAAACCATTGCAGACAATAGTTGGTATAATCACACTCCTTCGTAGGTGTTTTATCATCTTTTCCTTGTTGTTCAATTAGTCAATCACTACCACAATATCCATCATAAGTGTAACAAATAGTTAGGACATCATCTCAATATAATAGATTATTGATGCAGCAACCATCAGTAGCCTCAACATTATAGCAAATACTCAGGAATGAAACAAATAATTAATATACTAATCACCGCACTCTCAACAATCGTCAGATCTCTACACATATAGCAGATACCCAATATATCCATCACCAATAAACTCCATATACCTTCCTCCACATATAGCTATATATCATACTCTTGGCCACAGTCTTCAGTAGCTATCATCATCTAGTCACAATGAAAAACTATGAGCAAGGAAAGTAAACCGCTACTACTCCATACCCTTCGGCCTCAAAACCAGTACATATAACTACCATGAATCAACATTATACAGCTCATAGCCAGCCTCCACAATCAAACATGACACATGTTGCCTCAACAGACTAAGATCCAGTAATTATAACATCTAGGAGATCAATCATAACACTTTGGTATTTAACAAATCATCCCTCAGCAAGTAGGGCCCTACCAGGAACACTATAACAAATGTGAATAGTACACATAAGTCATCAAAATCATAAATATAACAAGATATTAGTTAGCCCAAAAGATCTAATTAGAAGTTCATAATAACCATAATGAATCCGGAATGAAATTTTCTGGATATCCTCCACCATAATCCTTCATGGATAGACCTGACCTCTACATTAAAATCAATATCTCTCTTTAGAAATTATCTAGCAAATCAGTAGAAAACATATCTAAGAACTCACAACTACAGGAGCAGTCTTCAAAATAGGGCCTCAGCTGTCACATCATAAGCATAGGCCAAGTATGCCAAACAATCAGTGGGACAATGTCTGAGCATGAGCATAGAACATAATACCAATTGATGTAGGACTAACAGACCTTTAGCCACTATTGGAGATATATCAAGTACAGCTAAGGTAATAGTCCCTGTGTATTTATCTACCGTTACACGATGTGGAGCCAATCATCCATATCCATGAGAATATCAAAATGAAGCCCATCTGACAATATCAAGCCTACCTGAATGTCACAACCCTGAAGAGTCACTACTTCAGACCTCCATATCTGATCCCCCACTAAAGAATCTCCCACATACATGGATCTAGGATAAAAGGGACTCAGAGCACATACTCAAGCAAGCGGTAAAATGAAAATATATATATATAAGAAGGTAGAACCCAAATTGAATAAACATGAAGTCGACAACTGACACAAAATAGTAATACTTATAGTGGACTCATCTGAAGCCTGGGCCTCTACTCAAGCTGGGGCTGTGTAAGAATGGCTCTATCAACCTCCATCTCTAGTGTTGCCTCTATGACCCAAATCCAACCTTCTAGACGTAATAGTCGATGGGGTAACTAATTTGGAGGCCCGCGAAGCTAAGTATGCTACCCTGCTTAGGAAATCCCTAGACCAATGATCTAATGTTCCATAGTCATAACACTCTGGGAAAGCTTGGGCTCTACTTCCGGCTGCGACGACCTGTATTATCTAACTCCAAGGCCCTATAACTATGACTGGCTGAATAAAATGACCCTGTCCAAAACCTCGATGATGATCTATCCCTCGATCCCCTGAATCTAGATCAACATCCACTGAAACCTCCCTCATACCGTGCCTACTTGTTGTTGGTCCCTTTAGCCTCGTAACTAACTTGCCCGCTCAAACGGATGTACACTACTTGCACCTATGCTGCAGAAATAGGTATAGCTGAATGCCCCCAAGTGCAACTATCAACTGCTTAAGAGTCGTTTATACCTCTAGTGTAATCACAAAAGTGGTTGGGGCCCTATGCATGAATTAGTGCCTCTAATTATGAGGAAACTAGGGCTTCCTATCTCTACTCAATGAGATCTGGGGAGCTGCTCCCTCTTAGGGATTTACGGCACAACCCTTCCTTCACCTGAAACCTCTACGCGACCTATATGCGAAAGAATGGAACAATCAACTTCTTGAATCGATAGACCATTGGCAATACCACAAGAACAAAGTCAATAATAAGGGGGAGTTTCCTAAGATCATGTAGTCTTTGGAAGATAAGTCACGAATGTCTCTTTAGCCATCCATATGACTCTACTAGAAGCTAGCGCTGTACAGATAAGACCAGTGAACCTAAAACTCTGAACTACCTTTTCATGACCCGACCTTTCAGGTCATGATGACACCTATTACATCCCATTTACAGGAAAGCCAATCCAGCTCCTGGTACCTGTCCTAGTAGCTAGGCATAGTGATAGCTAACAAAACCAATAAAAACTAAAGATATATAACCTACCCCAAAACTCGAAATTCACCTGTACATAGCTACTATAGACTCAAAATATAATATACATACAAACATATATACACACACACACACATAACCAGAATAGCAACCCACATACATAGATGCAACTATATATACAAGGCAAGTGTCTGAAAACAAAAGACAACCTACTGAGAAGAAGGAGACTATATAATATCTCAAAGTTGTTGGTGCTCACCTAAAGTCTCCTAAAGCATCTACAAGCCCCTAGATCAACGGTTACATCTCGTACCTAGATCTGCATTATGAGCAGATGCAGAAACTAGTGGTAAGTATCAGTAAAAGTCACCCTATAAGCATCATCAGATGACTGAGTGAAATACTATAAGTATGGTAAGAACAATGTAATAAAATATTATATTGCCAACTATCAAAACCTTGGTCAAGAGATAAACATATCAGGAAAACCGTAGAACTCCAACTGAATAAACCCAAGCGATGTGCAATGATATCGACTGACGAAACTCGAAGATCAAGTGTCAACTATGTTTATGGCATCTGACGACCCAACTGAGTAGAACTAAAAGAACCAAACAAGTAGAAACAAGAGAGACCATGAGCACGACCAACAGTATCGAAATCAATTGACGAAGCCGAGTGAAAACATATCATGGTTATTGCAAGATCGAGGTATAGTGTTGTATGTGGGTTTAAGGCCCTAGTCGTTTATGCTTGTACGCCAACTGGGCCCCTATAAAACCAAAAGCTACACCCACACCCAAATAAGGGCTGTATAGGTGTATGGATACAAGGATCAGTAGCAGCTGATAGGAAAGACCTCAACCACCTAACTGTATCTGAAGCAGTAACCAAACTCTGATGGCAAGAAAAGAACATAGAACCTAAATCTTGTATGTGGATGCGACTCAGTAGGCATCCTAGTGTATATTTGGCCCTCAGACTATGCTTGGACTAGATTCATGCAATACCTTAGGATGGATATTAGGGCGGGCAATACCCTAGGCTGGACATCAGAATGTGCATTACCCTGGGCATACTCAGGGCTAGACATCATGGTGTGGCAACTCAGATAATACCCTAGGCTGGACATTAAGGCATGACAAACTAGAACGATACCCTAGGTTGGATATCAGGGTATGATGGTTGACCTTACCTGACTAAACCTCAGGCGATACCCTCACACGTAGTCGGATGTATAACACGTAATCAATCTCCAGAATATAGTATGTTCCCAGTATTCAATAACGCAACCCCACATACACAACCAAATAGACTATGTATCATAGAAATAATGTAAGATTATATCTAGCCGTCAATAGGTTCATCCAACTTAAGAGACTATAGGTATCTATAATAACAATAGACAATCCAATTGATAAGTGCAATCAATATGCTGAACAATTGTAGAAAACCTAACTGGTCTCCTGGGGTGTCACATGTATCTCCTAGGTAGAACCACAACCCAAATTCCAGGTAACCTAGTACAATGAACAACATTTCCATTGATAAGTATAGCCAGGAATTAGGAAAATAATGTACAAGCTAGCTAACAATTGTAACAAGTCCCCAGGAAATAATAGTAGGTTGCGCAGCTGATAAACGTAACAAATATCCCAACCAACAATAGACCACCTAACTAGAATCCCGGGTATAGCATTCATCTCATAATAAAATCCACAATCTAGTCACCAGAGTATTCCTACAGAATCATAATAACAAATCATAACCGTAAAGTCACAAGGTGTAGCCAGGAGTATAACTGTGAACTAGCCTCCTAAACAAAATATAACACTAGTTTCAGACCATCCATACATGTAAACAAGTATCAAAATAGACATGCATTGTCACGCCCCGGGAGGGTACCCTTGGTGTAGCCGGCACTTGAAGAACCATTGCTGATTCCCCAAGAGAACCACTATGCCTCATTGTCACATCAACTCGATAGTGGAAGACATAACTCAATCAGGGAGACATCACATAAGAAAAATATAACTCTACTTTATCATAGTTTATAAATGAAAATATGTTTTAGATACATAAAGCTCCTCAAAATCCTCTACTCCAATATCTGGCCTCTACTCAACAATCTAGAATGGTACCATGACATGCCATGGTCACCTCAATCAAAAGAAATAAGTACTCATATTAAGATAAGAAAACATAAAGGGCTCCTCCGAAATGCAAGGAGGGGCTCACCAACTCTTAGAAACGTACTGATCTGTGGACCTCAATGATGCAGGATGAAGTCCTCTATCATCTGTATCTGTATCTGCATCATAAAATGATGTAGGCCCAAATGGTTTATACATGGAATATAATGGTATGTAAAATAGTCAAGAAAAGTAAAGCTCAACTCATTCATGTTGACTCAATATGCAAATTTGAAGTAAATCATGCTTTTTAAAGTATACTCAGAAACAGACTCAGTAATAATAATAAACTCAGTTTGAAAATGCCATTCTCAATCAATGTTGTTTGGTAGTTTCTATAACCGACATACTCTCCACCCCACCATAAGTTATGGTGATGTACAACAAATTCGACATTGTTGCCACGCCCGCCCTTAATTTGCCACGAAAAAGCGCGATCAACTCTCTCATAGATCTAAAATAAGTATCCACTTGCGGGATAAGAGTCGCTAGACTAGCTGTAATGGCTATCCTACACTAACAATATAGTTCTATGGGTTAAAGTAGATATATACCCGCTCCCCACTCGGTGCTCAATACTCCTTCCAAGACTAAAATGTGCTCATTCATCAATAAACTCAATCCTCAATACTCATTTAATTAACTCAAACCTTAATGCTTAATCAATCAACTCAATACTCAATGCTCAGCTCAACTCAGTTTCTCATCAACTTAATCAATCAATATAATAAATCAAACTTAATTCAAACTCAATAGTCATTTAGACTCATTCATTTTGACTTATCATGTAATGCAATTGGATGATCATGGATAATGAGGTACGTCATGCAATGCAATATGCATCTCACACTCAATCATGCTCAATATACTCAATTCAACATGCTCAAAAGTTACTCAACTCAACATGTTCAGTTTACTTACATGCTCAATAATATGCATAAATTTCATAACAACATGTAATTTAGGGTTCATACAATCAAGTATAAAATACATGTGTAAATCTTCAATACTCATTCAATATAGAATTTATCTCATATAGTATAATAAGATCTCATGATGAAAGTAAAGATTATAACACTAAGGTAGTAGAATCTCTCAATCTTAATACTTTCTCAAACCTTGACTCAAAATAATAAAAAAGGGTATGTGAAGAAAGGAATTTCACACTTTGGTAAGCTTTACATACCTGGAAGTAGAAGAATAATCGAACCTTGATTGATCCTTGCTCTTTGATTGAAAACTATAGCTCTTTCTCCTCTTTTCTTGCTCTCAAGAAAACCCAAGGTGAAGAATGGGGAATGAATACTCTTAAGATTAGTTTTAAGACCTTATAGAAGTCTAAAAACATCTAGGATTTTAATTAAAAAGAACCAGAATGGACAAGATTACCCCTCTTAAAAGCTGCCGAATGGGTCTATGAGACTCTGTCTACGAGTTGTAGACACCTCTCACAGACTAATAGTCCCAAAAATTTGAGTCACTAGAAATTGATATGAAGCCTTGTTCTACGAGTCGTAGACCAGCCTACAAGTCGTAGATGACCTTTTGTAAATAGGGAATCAGAAACTGGACTTCACTGGAATTTGTCACGAAACCATCCTCTACGAGTCGTAAATGGTTCTACGAGTCGTAAAACTCCCCTCGTAAACTGAAGGGTCCTAAAAATTGAATCCCTAGAATTTCATACGAAAACCTAGTCTACGACTCATAAACCTCTCTCGTAAATCTACTTCTATAGTTTATCTTAGATTTTCTCTTGACATCTCCTGTACAATCACTCCAGATTAGATGAAAAGGATTGGGGGGGGGTATTATATTACCTCCCTCTTGGAGTCATTCTTTCTTAAATAAAGAGAAATAGGAAATTGGATCAAGGCACGAACCTCCCTATGGACTCTAACAATCAACCAGCTCGCAACTTACTCATGCAATCGATTAATCAAGAAACTCAGCAAGTAAAACAATCAAACAATCAACAAACACATCAATCCTCACGCGGGTTCTTTTGAACTCTATCGTCTATATTGAGAATGAAAAGGAAAGAAGGAATGGAATTTCAAGAATTTAGAGGAAAATAATTACCATCAACTCTCTCATCACCAGCAGGCAGGAATAAATGAGGGTATTTGGCCTTCATATCCTCCTCCGCCTTCCAAGTAGCTTCTTCTAAAAATTGGTTCCTCCACAATACTTTGACTAAGCCTGGCAATGAAATCGAGACCTACTGATACCTATCGATTCCATCTCGATTTAATGCTGGTTCCGGACCCGGTCTAGTTCTATACCGGTAGGTCATGTTTAGAGCGGTAACGGGAGGAGTACTGGGAAGGGGAATGAGAACAAATGCCGATAAATATCGGTTTCATATTATTGGTTCTAGTCCGGTAACCTATCCGGACTTTTTAATTTTTTTTAAATTTAATTGCAAAAGAGCCATTGGAGTGGGGTCCATGGCCTAATGACTATTCCAATCTCCAGGTAAAAGAGTCGTTCAACGACTACTTGTGTTTTTATTTAAATTATTAGTTTAGGTTCTTTTTTTGATTCCTAAAAATAAACTATAAATACCCCCACAATTATTTCATAATTCATACAAATTCTCTCAATCTCTCAATATATTCTTAAAATTCTCTCAACTTTCTCAACTCTCTCATTTCTAAAATCTCTCTACTACTATCAAAATAATTGTTAATATTTATTATTTACTCTCTCTTATCTTAATTAATAAATTCATATTATTAATTAGTTAATTCATTTGGAATTTGGAGCAAAATTTGGTGGAGCATATTCAAACTTCAAGTTTCATCAACTTCGGCTTTTATGTCTGTTTTTATACAATGTTCGATACATTCATTCCAACTTATTAATTTCATCTTATTAGTTTTTATTCTTTAATTATTTTTTGTTACTTGTTACGAGTTGACTACTTGAATTATTATTGCATTTATCATAAATTCATATTAGCATTTTATTAAAAATGGATTTCGGTAGAAAAGGAAAGGGAAAAAGTAATTTTTTTGGTGGAATTGCAAAAGCATTAACTGGTAAAAAAATTGGTGGTAGTTCTTCAAAATCAATAAGACAACCGTCAATTTTTATAAATACGGAAGATTTTACGCATGGTAACGAAACTTGTTTTGATATCGATTCTAATACGAAATTAAATCATGAATTTCTTCGGCAAAGATTTGATTTTAGTGAAGATTTACTGGAAGATAATTTTTAAACTAATGAAGATGACGATATTTATGATGATGATGAAATGCAACCCTCATATACTGCAACTACTCCCCTCTCCCGCTCCTTCCCGTACATCCAGATGCATCTAGTAGGCCTAAAGCACAACATGTAAAAAACTTGATTGTTTGGCAATTTATGACACAAAGTGAAAGTAAAACAAAGGCTATTTGTAATAAATATAAACATGTTTTAAATCATAAAACTTTGGTAAAGGCGGGTGGGACAGGTCATTTGAAAAATCATTTGATGAATTGTTGTAAATTAGAATTTTTGAATGTTCAAGCCGTTGCAGATGTGCAAAAATGTGGAATTCCCCTCCCCAAACAATTCGTAGGAGTAGGAGGTTCTAATATGGTTCAGACACAATCAAACCCTAGTAATATTTTCAATCCTAGTTCACATCGCCCCTATAATAAACAACAGGATCTAGAAGAATTGGCAAAATGATTGTTGTAACAGGTTTGTCTTTTAGTTTTGGTGCAAATTCGAGTCTTATTAATTATTTTCAAATTGTTTATAAACCATTGTTTAATGATTTTTCAAGATATACAATAAAAAGCTATTTTTGATTATCATGTATGACATTTACAGTATCTTCATTATTTATTTGCGTATAATACTTGTAAAGTAGTTGTTACTTCTTATATGGGCCGTCGTATAAGTGGTAATCATTATTTTACAATTACTGCACATTGGATTGACGAAAACTATTTTGTGCAAAAATGAATTATAGGTTATAAAAGTTGTGAAATATGTAAAATTTATTCTTTTACTGCGCAAGTAATTCTTGAAGTCTTACAATTTTATGTCATATCTAGTAAAATAATTAGTGTAACTTTAGATAACGCTTCTAGTAATAAAAATGCTATAGATTATTTAAAACCTATTCTTACTCCTATTTATGACGATTGTTTTCATATAAAATGTGTTGCACATGTATATAATTTAATTGTAAGAGATGGTATTTCTTTATTTGATAATTGTTGTAATAAAGTTGATTTAGCATGCCATTTTATTTTTAAATGTCAGTTTAAGGCTAGACGTAAAGAATTTGAGAATAGGTGTATTAAATGCAATTTTCCTGTTCGAAAAATTCAAAAAATGATAGCTACTAGGTGGAATTCTTTATAGGATATGCTTCAAGTAGCCTATGAGTATAGGAGTTCCCTTCAAATGGTTTCGAATGCACATAATTTTGATATGGATTTTTGACTTGATGAAAATGATTGGAAAGATATAAAAGAACTAAATGATTTTTTAAAAGTTTTTTACTTAGCTACCAAATGAATTTCGGGTCTATATTATCATACTATTTCTTCTGTTTTACCAAATATTTATGCTATTTCTTGTAAATTTGCTCATTTTAAAAATAATTCAAAATTTGACAACTGGTTAAAAATGATTGATAAATTTAAAAAATATTTCTTTTCAATTTCCTAAATTTATTTAACTGCATGTTTATTAAATCCAACTTACAAATAAGTAGGTGTATCAAGAATGGTAGATAACATATATAGACATTTAGAAATTGTAGACGATGAACAAAATCCTTCACATAATTTATTTTTTTGGTTAAAAGTAGCATTAGATCAGAGGCTACGAAAGTATATGATTTATATGCTTCTACTTTAGATGATGTTGTCACGACCCCACCCCGGGATCGTGACTCACGCCGATTAGGCGTTCATACCAAACTAGAACCATTAATATACTTA
>JAOTQR010017906.1:0-17364 GCA_025774065.1 Solanum ossicruentum
TGAGTACTCTGAGTTGAGATGAGATGAGAAGAGATGAGTTGAGATAAGTCCTTCTGAGATTAGTTTGATTTGATTGAGTGGA
This sequence comes from Solanum ossicruentum, assembly GCA_025774065.1. Lineage (NCBI taxonomy): Eukaryota > Viridiplantae > Streptophyta > Magnoliopsida > Solanales > Solanaceae > Solanum > Solanum ossicruentum. The sequence goes on from JAOTQR010017906.1 coordinate 83, forward strand.
TAGAGTGTGAGGGTCATTTAGGTTTATTTGGTCTTGTTGTGTGATTAGTGATTCATAATAGGTACATTGGGGTTAGGTAGTTTTCTTGCTTGTAGGGGGATCTAATAAGCGCCATCATGATCATAACTGGGTCGTGACATTATTTAATTTCAATAAAAGTTTTAATAGATCATATAATTGTTTGTGTTTATTTACTTATATAGTAGATAATTTAGTGTATAAAGTTTTAGCTTATACACAGGATTAAATCATCGGTTCTTATAAGTATAAATTTTTTGTTCACAATCAAAGACGAAAATTCGACAAGCCATCAGTATGATTGTAGCACAAAATTATATATAATTTATCTTGATTATGTGAATGATTTAGTTCCAACTTCTTGTGCTAGTGCATATTGTATGTATTGATCGGGGCCAAATGGAGATTGAAAGTTGTTTTAGACTGACTGATAAAAACATATTCTCATGTGATAAATGTACTAGTATTTTCAATTAGGATATAACTATTATGATTTGAATATATAATTATCGTTTTGATTTATTAAAAGGTGAGATTCTGAGATGAATCGATATGCCTGGTAGACTACAACAACAATAACATACCCATTGGAATCCCACAAGTGGGGTGTAGGAAGGGTGAAATGTACGCAGACATTACCACTATCTCATAGAGATAGAGAGGTTGTTTCTGGAAAAATCTCGTCTAAAAAATCAAGCCCCATAAGCAGAAGATGGTAAATATGGAAAAAAGGGAAAAGAAAGGAAAAAGGAAAACGACTAAAAATGAATAGAAAATGATAGTACGTAAATATGATAAAAGTAACAAATATAATGCAAATATGACAATCGCAAGATATAAAGACAGGACTAATCCTACTAACTACTATCTCACAAGACCAGACATCAACCTACCCCTACTAGCTTATTAGCCCTTTACCCTAATACATGATTTCTACTCCTTTTTATCTAAGGTCATGTCCTTGGTGAGATGAAGTTTTGCCATATCTTGTATGATCACCTCCCCCTAATTCTTCTTCGGTTTACCTCTACCTCTTTATGTAACCCCTTCGTGTAACCCCTCGCACTACCTAACAGGAGCATCGGTACTTCATTCGTAGTAGACTGGATGATAATACTATATATTAGTGAAGTAACAAGTTAGTTGATGAAATCCATTTCTTGATATGGAGATTGATGATATGTCTTTTTGAGAAGCTTATAAGTTTTCGTCGTGTCAAACCTTGCAAGTAGATTTATGAATTCGACATATGAAATAAGTGAAGCAGTGCTTTAAACAAAATTGATATTTAAATTAAATTTATCAGTAATTTAATTAATTGATTAGTATCTATAATCTTAAGATGGTGAATTACATAAGTGTTTAATGGTAATTTCTAAATATAAATGGAGGAGTGTAATTACGTATTTTTAGTAGAATGATTTGTAATTCATTATGGTAAGAAGATTTCAAATTAATTATTTGATTTATTTCTATAATAGGGATCCTCAGTAATTAATTCTGTAGTCTCTAAAGTGCTCATATTTAACTAGAACTCAGACTCCTATTCCTAAGAGAAAAGGAGAATAAATGTTTTCCGTACCAAATTTGGACTAGGAAAAGGTCTCGATAAGTAGGGGTTCTCCTAACCTAGAAAATGAATAAAAAGGAATTACGTTTTTATACAATGCATGCCCACTCAAGTATTGAGAGAGTTCAGATGTGAACATGGGGTCAATGTAGAAAATCGCAGAACTGCAATCTAATTTGTTGTCACACCTCGAGTTCACACCCGAGACGTGGTCGGCACCCAGAACCATTTCTGGTCCCAAGTGAATCACTTGGTCTGGCTATTTATTCAGTCGAAGAGTCAAACAATCATGGAAAGGCCTTGAAATAATAGGTTAAGATTACCAAATTGTCTGAATAAACTGAAGTGAGAAATATCTCAATAATAACTAAAATAAACGAGAACTGAAGTACTTAAAACATAGTCTATGGAACCTCTAACTAAAATAATTTGAGCGACCATTAGGACAGGCCCCAAAGTAGCCATAACTGAATAAAATAATGAAAGAGAAAAAAAAGATAGGTAGCTCTAAGCCTCAGAATGAGAAGAGACCTCACCAATACCTGAGTAGGTGTCTGATCCTCAACGAAGTGGCTACGGAGGGATTTTGTCACCTGCATCTGCATCATAAAGCGATGCAGGTTCTAAGGACGTCAGTACGTGAAAATGTATGGTATGTAAAATAGCCAAAACAGAAACTCAGGGTAAGGCAATATTTCCAAAGTAAGTAAATCATATCTTAGAATAAATAACATAAGTAATAAATGCCATGTATGCCTAAAATAACATGATCAAAATCTGTATATAAAACTTAACATGCTTTAAGTTGGGGTGTTTCTCTAACCGACAACTACCGCTATGAGCTTCGTAGTGATACAACATCTTGCCCACGCTATCAGAGTCGTCCCGTACTTTGCTGGGGTAGGGAATGAAAAACTAGGGGAGTGAATCTATCCCAAAACTGAGCCATCTCAGTGGCAAGTGAGGAGTTGTACCTTGGTACAATTCTATCCTACGCTGGCTACGTAGTTTATGAGTTCAAGTTATTAATTCCACTCTCACTCATATTAATAATCAATACTATTCCCAAGATAACTTTATAATGCTCACAATTTAAATGTAGTAATTCTCAAATTATCTTTTTCATCTTCTAGGACTTAGCCCATCTTAGCTTTTCTTAAACTTTTCTCAACTTGACACTATTCTTGTACTGAAAATGATATCATTGCGAGTATCTCAAAAGCATAACTGGGTTACTCAGCTATAGTGCAAACACAAGGTTTTAAAAAATACTTCTTAGACTTAATTTAGCTGTAAACTTTATGATTGTTCATAAAATACATAAAGAGTTCTCATAGTTCAATTATAGCTATAAATCTTTGTGTCAATATATTAAATTAATAGTAAGGTCAACAAGAATCATAATACTTATCAAGAATTTATACATGAACAGTACTTTAATAAACTTTGCAAGAAATAAAGGGAACTTTAAGTTCAACTTGTAATTGGAATCTTGGGTGAAAACTAGTGGTTATGTTTCTGAAACATTAATAAAATAACTTTTGGAGAGCCTTACATACCTGAGCAATTAGTTTTTGGAAGGATTTGGGGTGGATTCTTGAAAGCCCTAATTAGTTTTCTTGATTCTATGTTCTGAGTCTCTTGGAAGGTTTTTGAAATATAAGCATGAATTCGTACATTTTAGGGACTAACTTTGGGTGAAAACCGACTAACTTAGGCTTAAAGAGTGTGGAAAAAATTGAAACTATCCTTCCTTAAACAAAAGGAAAAGATTTTTGCCTAATACAACATGTTTGCGTCACGCCAGGGGCGCAGACATGTGTATTTTGCCTTTTTTGGGAATTTCAGCTTCTCGTCAAATTTTTTTAAAAAATGCTAGAATTCCAGCTTCTCGTCAAAAATTTTAAAGAAATGCTAAGTGTGACTCTGTGTCCTAGGCGCTTCGCGCCATGGGTGTAGACCCTCACCGCCTAAAAATTAATTAGCAAAAATTTTATTTTAACTCGATTACTCTAAAATTGAGTCTAGACCATTTCCCCACTAAATATTTCACGTGATCGCAAATCCTGTCTAGGATTTGCGAACGAAGTATGGGAAGATGTATTATGCGCATGGTTCCTTTCTAGGGGTACTTTGGTAGTTTCCCCAGGTATCAAAATATCTCCCCCTTGGGATCATTCATCCTCGAATAATAATGATATGCAAAAAGTCAGCTCAAGAAAACAAGATCACTGAACTTAAACAAACATAAGTCTTCAAGATCAATCATGAAATTTTACCTTCAAGATCCTTATTCAGGCCAATGAATAAATGTGGGTATTTGGCATTCATATCTTCCTCTGCTTCCTATGTGGCTTCTTCCATGAATTGGTTTCTCCACAACTCTTTTACCGAGCAATCTCCTTGGTCATCAATTTGCGAACTTGTCGGTCTAGTATTTGCACCAGAACTTCTTCATAAGATAAATTATCTTTAGTACCAACACTTTCAATGGGGGCAACTAGGGAGGGATCTCCCAAGCATTTCTTAAGCATGGAGATATGAAATACCGGATGTAAATAACTTAACTCTGTTGGTAACTCCAACTTGTAACAACACTACCAGCTCTTCTCAGAACCTGGTAAGGGACAATATATCATGGACTAAGCTTCCCTTTTTTTCTGATCTCATAATTTTTTTCATCGGTGATACCTTTAGGGACACCCAATCACCTATCTCAAATTTCAAATCTCTCCTCCTAATATCGGTGTAAGATTTTCGCTGACTCTAGGCTGTCTGTAGCCTTTCTTGGATAATCTTCACTTTCTCCCTAGCCTGGTAGACTAGATTAGGTCCTATCAATCCGGCCTCACCAACTTTAAACCACCCAATAGGTGATCTACACCTTCTCCCATGAAGGGCATCATACGGTGCCATTTGTATGTTGGCCTGGAAACTATTAATATAAGAAAACTCAATCAAAGGTAAGTCATCATCCCAATTACCTTTAAATTCTATCACGCATGCCCTCAATATATCCTCAAGGGTCTGTGTGGTTTGCTCCGCTTGCCTGTCTGTCTATGGATAGAAAGCTGTACTAAGATTCACCTTTGTACCAAGCCCTTTTTGAAAGGACTTCCAAAACCGTGTTGTGAAATGAGCTTATTTGTCTGAAAAGATGGATATAGGGACCCCGTGCATCCTAACAATCTTTTAAGATAAATTCTGGCATAGTCCTCAACTGTATTAGTCGTCTTGACAGGTAAAACGTAAGCTGACTTGGTCATTCTGTCTACTATAACCCATCTTGAATCATGTTGTCTGCGGGATCGACGTAAATCTATTATAAAGTCCATGTTAATCATCTCCCACTTCCATTCTAGAATTTCATTGTTCTGGGTCACACCACAAGACCTTTGGTGCTCTACCTTAACCTGCTGGTAATTCGGGCATCTAGACACGAACTCTGCAATGTCCCTCTTCATGACACCCCACCAATAGACTTCTCGCAAATCTATATATATCTTTGTTGCACCAAGGTGAATAGAGTATCTAGCATGATGAGCCTCAGCTAGGATCCTATCTTTAAGGCCAACAACACTTGAGACACACAATCTGCCTTGGTATCTTAGGACCCCATCTCCCCCTTTTGAAAACACTAATACTTTCTATTTCTGAACATCTTCCTTCAGCTGAAGGAGGATAGGATCCATGTCTTGATTTTCTTTCATCTCTACCACCAATGATGATTCTTCCCCATTTCTGATAATAGCACCTCCTTCGTCAGAATCTTCAATCTGCACCCCGAAAGGGGCTAGTCTGTGTACCTCTTTAGCCAATTCTTTCTTTTGGTCCTCAATGTGAGCAGTGATCCCCATGGTCAACCTGTTAAGAGCATCAACAACTATATTATCTTTACTTGAGTGATAGAGGATGCTCATGTCATAGTCTTTCAACAACTCCAACCATCTCCTCTGCCTCAAACTCAACTCTTTCTGGCTGAATGCATACTGCAAGCTCTTATGGTCTATAAATACATCCAAGTGCCCACCATAAAGATAGTGTCTCGAGATCTTTAGAGCAAACACCACCGCATTAAGCTCAAGATCATGAGTTGGGTAATTATTCTCATGAGTCTTAAGTTGTCTGGAGGCATATGCAATCACCTTGCCTCTTTGCATTAATACAAATCCCAACCCAATTCTGGAAGCATCACAATATACAACAAAGCCATCATCCACTTCGAGTATGGATGAGACAATAGCTGTGGTCAGCCTAGTTTTTAACTCTTGAAAACTCTTCTCACAAGCTTCTGACCATTCGAACTTAACCTTCTTTGAGTGAGCTTAGTCAAAGGAGCTGAGATAGAAGAAAACCCCTCTACGAACCGTTTGTAGTAACCTTCCAAGCCCAGGAAACTCCTTATCTCTATTGGAGTTGTGGGCCTTGGACAATTCTTTACTGCCTCACTATGTTGGGAATCAACTTGAATATCTTCACCAGACACAATATGCCTCAAAAATGCCACAGATGCCAACCAAAACTCACATTTGGAAAATTTGGCATATAGTTGCTGATCCTTAAGGGTCTGAAAGATAATTTTAAGATGGTCAACATGTTCCTACTTATTACGAGAGTAAATCAAAATGTCGTTCTACGAACACAATGACAAACATGTCTAGGTATGGCCTCAACACCCTGTTCATAAGGTCCATGAAAGTTGTTGCTGCATTTGTCAGTTTAAAAGATATGACCAAGAACTCATAATGACCATAACAGGTTCTGAAAGCTGTCTTAGTAATGTATCTTTCTCTAACTTTAAGATGATGGTACCCAAATCTGAGATCTATTTTGGAGAAAGAAGTAGCACCTTGAAGTTGGTAGAATAGGTCATCAATTCTGGGAAGAGGATACTTATTCTTTATGGTGACCTTATTTCAATCACAGTAATCTATACACATCCGAAGAGAACTGTCCTTTTTACGTACGAAGAGAACTGGAGCACCTCAAGGTGAGACACTTGGTCTGATGTAACCCTTATCTAAAAGATCTTTCAGCTGCAACTTTAACTCTTTTAGCTCCGAATGAGCCATACGATATATAGGAATGGATATGGGCTGAGTATCTGGGAGAGTATCTATCCCAAAGTCTATCTCTTTATCGGAAGTTGGACTCTGGAAAGATCCTCAGGAAAGAATTCTGGGAACTCATTCACAACTGGGATAGACTAAAGAGATAGTGCCTCGGCACGAGAATCCTAAACTCTGTCTAGATGGTATATGCACCCTTTAGAAATTAACTTTCTGGCTTTGATATATGAGACAAACTGACCCTTAGGAAAAATTGAGCTACCCCTCCACTCTAAGACTGGTTCGTTAGGAACCTGAAATTTGACTACCTTGGTTCTGCAATCTATGGAGGCATAACCGGCATAAAACTAATCCGTGCCTAGGATGATATCGAAATCTACCATGTCTAGCTTAACCAAATCAGCTATGATTTTCTTATGATAAGCTGATACTGGGTAGCCCCTATAAGCTCTTTGGGCTAGGATGAACTCTCCAGTAAGAGAGGAAACACTAAAAGGCTCAAGAAGACGTTCTGGACTGACCCCAAACTTCATAGCTACATAAAGAGTCACAAATGACAATGTGGCACCTGGGTCTAACAATGCATAGACATCATAAGTAAAGATTTTAAGCATATCGATAATCACAACCAGTGAGTTCTCCTGCTCCTGTCTGGTGGCCATGGCATATAAGCGGTTTATGCCCCTGTTTTCTCCTGATGTAGTGCCCCTCTGAATTGGCTTACCTTGTGGTGCTGAAGAAATTGATTGTGATCTATTATCTCTCATCTTCTTCCTCCCTGTAGGATAATCCTTTAAGAAGTGTCCCACCTGACCATATTTGAAACAACCATTTGTGCCTATAAGGCGCTCTCCTGGATGAGACCTGCCATACTTACTGCAAACAGGATAACGATTCGATCCTTGAGCTATTCTACCCTCTGAATGGCTGCCAAGGAACCTACGATTCTATGATCCCTGCTCATACTTGACCCTCAGTGTAGGTGCACTAGCAGATAAATGTACTGTTCCGGATATATTAGGCTAAAAGGATAAGTGATTTCCACCTCCAGCCCCCTTCTTACCTGTCTCCTGGCCTGATGTCTTAGCCCTCTTGCTCCTGAACTCTTCCCTATCCTGCATTTTCTCCTCCTCTACCTACTGTACATAAGTCATCAAACGAGCTATGTCCATATCCCTAATCAATATAGCATTTTTACTCTATCTCTTAGTCATCCGAGAGAGTCCTGACACGAACAGGCCTATCCTAGTACGCATGTCTGCCACCATAGTTGGAGCATAATGGAACAACTGAGTAAACTTGAGGTTGTACTCCCACACACTCATATTCTCTTGCCTCAGATTTAGAAATTCCCTCACCTTAGCCTGCCTCAACTCTCTAGGGAAGTACTGTCCCAGAAAGGCCTCCTTAAGCACTACCCAACTCAAAGCTGGCGCCCGTTCTACCCTACCTCCTTTCCACTAATCAAACCAGAGTCTAGTTACACCCTTGAGCTGGTAGGCAGCCAACTCGACCTGCTCAGTGTGACATTTGTGCATGACCTGAAACACGTTCTAGAGGTCCTCAATAAAGTTCTCGGGATCCTCCTTTACATTAGACCCTGTGAATTCATGTGGCTTCATCCTTAGAAACTCATGAACCCTAGCGGTGTCCGACCTATCATTCCCACCATCTATTCGGCAACCTTCCTGAGTAGTGACTGCTTGTGCCAAAGTCTAAATGGCTTGGCGGAGCTCAACATTAGAGATGTCTGCTTGACAGGCACAACTGGACCTTTAGGTCCCTCAGGAATTGGGCTAGATTGGCTTGCATTTCTCCTGGCTGGGTACCCTTTGGACCTCACTGGTCCATTGGCTCTGTGTGGAGGCATGATCTGAAAAAAATGGCGTGAACGCATGAGTTAGAAAGGAACTGATAGGGGTAAACTTTGAAGCACGAGATGTGAATAACAAATGATAATGACTCTTCCTAATATCCTTTAGCCTCCGTATTATAGATGTGGTGCGCTTCACACCCATAACATGGACTCTACTAGAAACGATTTCTTAGACTCCCCAGGATTCTTGAACTCTGCACTCTGATACCAAGTTTGTCATGCTCCGAGTTCATAACCTAGGCGTGGCCGACAACCAGAACCATTTCTGGTCCTAGGCGAACCACTTGACCTAGCTACTTACTCATCGAAAGACTCAAACAAACATAGAAAGGCTTCCAAATAATAGTCTAAGATTACCAAACTATCTGGATAAATTGAAATGAGAAATATCTTAACAATAACTAAAATAAATGAAAACTGAAGTACGTAACACATAGTCTATGGAACCTCTAACTAGAATAATCTGAACGATTACTGGGACAGGCCCCAAGTAGCGATAACTGAACAAAATGCTGAAAGAGAAAAAAAAACATAGATAGCTCCAAGCCTTAGACTGAGAAGAGGTTTCCCCAATAGCGGGGTGGGTGTCTGATCCTCAACGAAGCGACTGCAGAGGGATTCTATCACCTGCGTCTGCATCATAAAATGATGCAGGTCCTAAGGATGTCAGTACGTGGGATGTATGGTATGTAAAATAGACAAAAAAGGAACTCAGGGTACAATATTTCCAAAGTAAGTAAATCATATCTTAGAACAAATAACATAAGTAATAAATGTCATGTATGCTGAAAATAACATGCTGAAAATCTGTATGTAAAACTTAACTTGCTTTAACTTGGGGAGTTTCTCTAATCGACAACCACCACTATGAGTTTCGTGGTGATACAATGTCTTACCCACGCTGCCAGATCCATCTTGTACTTTTTCGGGGTAGGGGACGAAAAACTAGGGGAGTGGATCCGTCCCAAAACTGGGCCATCTCAGTGGAAAGTGAGGAGTTATACCTTGGTACAATCTCATCCTACGCTGGCTATATAGTTTATGAGTTCAAGTTATTAATTCTACTCTCACTCATATCAGTGCTCAGTACTACTCCCAAAACAACTTTACATTGGTCACAACTTAAATGTAGTAATTCTAAGAATATCTCTTTGATCTTCTCAAACTTAGCCCAACTTAGTTTTTCTTAAGCTTTTCTCAACTTGGCACTATTCTTGTACTGAAAATAATATCATTATGAGTATCTCAAAAGCATAACTGGGTTATTCAACTATAGTGCAAACACAAGGTTTTAAAAATACTTCTTAGATTTAATTTAGCTGTAAACTTTATGATTGTTCATAAAATACATAAAGAGTTCTCATAGTTCAATTATAGCTATAAATCTTTGTGTCAATATATTAAATTAATAGTAAGGTCAACAAGAATCATAGTACTTATCAAGAATTTATACATGAACAGTACTTTAATAAACTTTGCAAGAAATAAAGGGAACTTTAATTTCAACTTGTAATTGGAATCTTGGGTGAAAACTAGTGGTTATGTTTCTGAAACATTAATAAAAATAACTTTTGGAGAGCCTTACATACCTGAGGAATTAGTTCTTGGAAGGATTTGGGGTGGATTCTTGAAAGCCATAATTAGTTTTCTCGATTCTATGTTCTGAGTCTCTTGGAAGGTTTTTGAAATATAAGAGAGAATTCATACATTCTAGGGACTAAATTTTGGTGAAAACCAACTAACTTAGGCTTAAATAGGGTGGAAAAAATCGAAATTATCCTTCCTTAAACAAAAGGAAAAGATTTTTGCCTAATACAACATGTTTGCGTCACGCCAGGGGCGCAGACATGTGTATTTTGCCTTTTTCAAGAATTCCAGCTTCTCGTCAAAAATTTAAAAAAATGGTAAGTGTGGCTTCACATCCTAGGGCGCGTTGCGCCCTAGGTGTAGACCCTCACCGCCCATAAATTATTTAGCAAAGATTTTATTTTGAGTCGGATGCTCTAAATTGAGTCTAGACCATTTCCCCACTAAATATTGCGCGCTGATTGCAAATCCTGTCTCGGATTTGTGAACGGAGCATGGGAAGACACATTACGCGCATGGTTCCTTTTGAAAGACTGATTGTCAAAGTGTTTAAACATGCCGAATTGATTGAGTTTCGATGTTCGAGTCGTTCTTGATGGTGAAAATGTCTAAAAGAGTATCTCTACTCTTGATCTGAACTGATTTGCCTATTCTGAGAGACTTATGACTATCTGCATTGGTTGATTGAGTATTGAAAGGAGTCTTGTTCGTTATTCGTGACTAATGATGAGAGTATTAAAGGTAATGTCCTTACCTTTAACTAAATTGATTGTCTTTTCCTGAGTCAATTGTCTATGTTTGAGTTCGAATAGAGTTGATTGTTATGGAGATAGAATCGAGAGTTTGATTGATAGATGTGAATGAGGAGATGAGTTTTGATTATATTTGTGCCTAGATATCTACCTTTACTCATCATTCGAGGACGAATAATCCCAAAGGGGAGATGATGTAACACTCGATAAAATTATCAAAATATCACTAGAATGAAATCGTACGCATAACACATCTCCCTAAGCTCTGATGGAAAATTCGAGACCAGATTTGTGATCAACACAAAAAATTGAGTGGGGAAATGGTCTTGATCAGATTTTAGAGCGATTGAGTCAACTGATTTTTCGTAATTAATTTCAAAATAGTGTCAGTGCATGCCCGAGATGCAATGCGTCTGGGACGCGGACCTACACTTATATTTTTAAAAAAATTTTCGACGGGAATTGAAAAAATTGATTGAAAAGTGATTTGCAAAAAATTACACATAAATCGCATTCATAAAACGCGTTTTATGTGTATTTCATTGAAAAACAAGTTTTTCAACTTGTTTTTGAGTTTTTAGTCAAAAAAATAAACTAGTACATGCCCACTCCGTGTCGTGGACTGGGCATTCCAAAGTTGAGATTTTCTTCTTTTAACTTGAGGGGCATTTCTATCAATTTCCAACCCCTCCTAAACTCTAATCATGATCAAATTAGGTAGTTTTGAAGCATTAATAGGGTCTTAAACCTTATTCTAAGTCCTTTTCTAAACAATTAAAAGATTAGGGCTTGAATGATGAGATGAGAGAAGCTTGATTGGGTGAAATTCAAAGAGGATTCTTGAAGATTGATCATTAAAGCTTCGTCCCAGGTATGTAAGGCTAAACGAGAACATGACATTATTCTTCGATGAGCCCCATAGATGGTCTTAGATGAGAGTTAAAGGTTCTTGTGTCTGTATGCATTGATTCTTGATTATTTTCTTGAGAAACCATATTTACTACATGTATTTTCATATGTTGATGTCATCACAAACTTGTTTTCTTGAATTGAATGTTTTTACTTGAATTATTGCATAAACCCTACTTATTATTTTCTTAAAGATTGCATGAATAAAAATATAGGGATCGATTCTGTAGCCTTGATTGAGAATGTTGATAGAGATTGTGATTGTGATGTGAGAATGATGATGAGTTGATAGAACTTGATAGTCCTTTGAGTCTCCATAAATCAACTCTAAAGATTTGTCTATTCAATTGTTCCCTAATGATTGTTCAAACCCTTGAGCTATTGATTGCGATGTTGATTGATGAGATAATTAGAGTCTCTATGAGATTGATTAAGAGATTTTGCCTTCACGAGGCTGATTGAGATAGTTTGATTGGATGGATTATTTTATGAGCACTGAGTTATGGGAGGAGTATCAAGCACAGAAAGAGTAAGAGTTAGTCCAACTCACACTCGTCAAACTACGTAGCCAAGTGTAGGTGAGAATCAGTACCACCACATCACCTTATGATGAGGTCCCCTCCGATTAGAAGTCCCTGAAATCAATAGAGGACTTATTTGCGGTCTCCATTTGGACTTGCCTATGTGGTTTTGATTCATTCTCTACCTGGCAAATACAGAACGGCTATGGCAATATCAACTTGATTGTTGTACAATTACTGAATCATAAGTGATTTTTGTCGAATAAGAGAAACTCCCAGAAAGTTCCTACCTTGAGTACTCTGAGTCAAGATGAGATGAGGTTAGATGAGATGTGATGAGATGAGTTGAGTTGGGTTCCTTTGAGATGAGTCCCTCTGAGTTGAGTCTGATTTGATTGATGAGTTGATTAGTTGATGGGTCACTTTGTCTACTCTTTCTTCTTGCTTTAGATAGATATTTGACATATTGATTGTTATTATTTCGAGTCGATTGTTGTTTTTATATTATTCTACCTATTTCAGTTTCACTCAGCTATTTTACATACCAGTACTTTTCACGTATTGATGTCCCCCCTTTGGGACTGCATCATTTTATGTAGATACAAGATTTGAAGATTGTCAATAGGCGCATCGTTGAGGATTTGAGACGTTTAGCTGATTGGTAAGCCTCCCCTACTTTGGAGGATTCATTATATTTATTTTATCTTGCTTTAGAGTTAGATTTGATTAGCTATTATTTTGATTGATGTAACCATGGTTCTGTCATTGGTACCACTTGTTATTGATAGACGCTTCATAGACTAGAGCCATATTTTGATGTTAAAACTTGTTAAGCTAGTTTCTTTCTACTAGCAATTTATTTATAATATTATCGTGAAACCAGATGAGATGTGCCCATTTACTTCCTTATGTCTTCCACTGATTGGTAGAGTTTATTTATTGAATGACTCTGATGAGGACAAGTGGTTCGCTTGGGGACTAGCAATACTCTCTGGTTGCCGATTAGGTCTAGGGTACCCTTCCAAGGCGTGAAAATATTAGGGTTTGATCCTTGATTCCTTTCAATCAAGGAGTCCCAAACTATTTTCAAGTAACTTTCGTGAACTCTTAGTATACTTTTATTGGGTTCTTAAATATTGTGATTCCTTAAATTGAATTAATATTTGGGTCATATTCATCTACTGATTTTAAGTTGATTTAAACTATATTATGAGGGTTTACATTGCATTTATGAAGTTATGAATATGCATGCCCCTTTAAACTTATTTTATGCATGGGTATTCTGTATTATGTTTTAAATATGAATTTTATTTATGATTTTACTTGAATCTTATAATGTATTGTTGAACTAAGTTTGAGTCTATGTTACCCATGCCTTTCCACATTCATGGCATACGCATTCATGTACATGAGATTCCATGAAGATTATGAAGCAGGTTAAGATTGATTATATTTTATGATATGATTTTGATACGATATTGGTTCTGAAAAAACTGTGATCACATATACGTCTAAGATTATGGCTCATTGAGCAAATTATGAGTGCTTACACCACTATGTTTAAGGGAGCATCGATTGAGGTTTGTGTCGGAGTGGGCTATCCCCAAGGATCCATACTTATCTCTTAATAAGGTGTTCTAAGGAGCTATCCTTATGCATCAATAAGGATGTCATGAAGAGTGTTTTGTCTTTTTAGCCTATTATGCATGATTATGAAGAATGTGATTTGGCCTTTAAGCCTAAGAATGCATAAACGATTTAAAAGTGTTATGTCTCTTTTGCAAGCATGTATATATATATATTCTAGTGGGATGAAGACCTAGCAACGTTGGATTGGATATCGGCATGGACTATCTCCAAGGGTCCATACTCCTTTTCTCGAACTATGTGCCTAACATAGGGATATGTTTATGCCCCAAGGGGAAAGTATGATAAGGATCTACCTTTGACAAGGAGGTCACCTCTTATCCATTATGGGGAAGAGACAGGGTTCCAAGGCATAACTCACTTGGTCTCATGTCAGTTACGATCTCATCCTCAATATATATGAAGTATTTTCCCATTCATGCATTATGCTCATCATGGAATATTGATATACTACTCTCTTGTTATATGATTCTTTCTATATTATGTGCCATTTGTCATTTAAGTCATATGCATAGCATCCCTTATACATAGCACATTCAAACGTAAATGCATACTTTTGCCTACATGATCACACTATGTAGAGATCGAGGATTACATTCACCCACCGTACGACGTTTAGCTTGGATCTCAAGTTCTTCTTATTATGGTGAGTCCAATTTCTCCTAGGACAAACCATCATATCCTCTACCTATGTTGTTTTACCTATTTTACTTGCTTTCAGGGTGAGCCCTGGGTATGTCTTGGCCCCGGTGCTATCTTATGATTAGAGACATTGTTGGACATCTTGTAAACCTCTTTAAGTTTATGTGCTAAGTAATGTATTTGGAGGATTATACTTTGTATATGGCTATGCCATTATGTTGATTATGAGGTTATGTTATGTATTTATGTTATACTATGGAAAACCTAAGTCCCATATTTCCCCCATAGAGTGAGTCATACTTACCCGCCCCTTAGTTCTTGTGTGCTATCTGCTATGTGAATCCATGTTAAGCCCTATCCCTATGACATCCCTATAGCGTGAGTCCTACTTTCCCATCCCTTAGAACTATGTGTTTACTATTTACATACACTTCCGAATTGATGAGTGAATGGATGCTACGAGGCTTGTTTGGGTACTCTCGGGTTCCCATTCGCTATGTCACTCGTTGACCCTAGGTCCGGGTCGTGACAAAACTAATACTCAAATTTTTCCTCTCTTTTTTTTGTTTTTCCTTTTCTTTTGATACAGACCTCTCTTCCAATTCTTTTCTTCTTTTCTCTCTCTTTTCCTTTCACAGTAACAAAAACTAGAGATTATAATGATTTTCTAAAGGTGAAGAGTATTGAAGAAAAACTTAAAATGTAGTAGGCTTGAATACTTCATAAGATATCAGGGCGCCTCCTTATATAGAAGAGATGGCATCCCAAGGAATTTGACACTTGGATTGAGGCAGTGATAAGTCCTCTTTCCAAGAATAAAGATAAGGTTTAAGGAAAGGCAGTCTTCCTATCAATCTTCTTGATTCTTCTTGATTGACAATCTTCCTAACTCTTCTCGACGTGTAATTCTTTCCTGCTTTTCTCTGATTGCAATTTCTTTTCTTAACTGTCCCTGACTCGTGATTGATTAGAGATGATCTTTGATTGATCTTGTGACTTTATAATCTTTGCGCAGATCTTTTTTGGAGTCATCCTTTTTATTCTTATATTTTTACTTGATTGACTTCATAATATTTGGTTTCCATAATGAGCTCTTTTGATTGATTTCTAACTTTTACTTTTCCTTTTTGCTTGATTTGCTTTCCATTTCGTCAAGGTTCTTTCCTCTTTTGTGTTTTTTTTTTCGAAAATTGGTCATCATTCAAGACGAATTAGCGCCAACAGTTGATATATGATGCTCTGGGGCCGGAGCCCTAATTGATTATCCGTGGATCCACATATCTACACATACCCTAATTATGTGTGGATGTATCTTTTGGACTTATGGCGGTTAGTGGGTGTTCAAGCATAGATATTAAGGCCTTACACCCACGTACAACTTGACCCATTGCTCATGTGATGTTGAGAGTTGGGCTCTGTGGTGATTCTATTGGGTTTAGTGATGTTTTGTTAGTTAGTTTGTATGGGGGGCATATCTTCTGGGTTTATGGGGGCTCGGGTGGCGTACAAGCATAGATACTAAGGCCTTTCACCCGCGTACAACTTTGCAATTTAGTTCGGGGATAGTTACAATGTAGGCCTAATCCGTCCTTTGCTTGTTAGTACGATTGCACTTCGCCTTGGTTGGTTCAGTTGATGTATTGGGGATCTTTCGGGTGTGTTTATTCCTTGATCTGGGGTTGATTTACTGGATTTGTTGTAGTTATCTACCTTTGAGCTTTCTTTATGTATACTATTTCAGTCAGTCGGTCAATGATGCCTATTGGGTGTCTTTTTCTAGTACTCACTTACTACTTTCTGCATCTTTCCATAGTGCAAGTTCAGGTTCTAAAGTGTTATATTCACAAATTATGCCAAAAGAATAATGTGATATATCCCAAGAATGATAATGTACATGTCAGATCTTTTATAATTTTCATGACTGTGCTAAGCATAAAGGCCCTGATGCTGCAAATAGCATCTAAAAAATGTAACAGATGATGTTAAAGTATAATGACATAAAAGATGTGGAAGCGTAATGATATATTAAGATATTTTATAGTTTTTCAGAGCTATCAGGTGTATCATATTTGTTGTCAAACCTATATGACCTGATTGTTCATGTTATTTTATTTTGTCAGCCTTATTATGTGAGACTTATTATGACTCTGATATGTGGCAACACAGCAAATTCTAAAAATTATTGTCTTTAAAAAATTGATGTGCCATAAGAGACTTAAATGTCAGGGTGATACTGTCGGTCCCCTTACATCCGAGAAGAAACTGATGTGCTGCACGAACAATGCAAAAGAAAGCTAACGGAAGAAGTAATCAAGTTCTCGGAACATACAACCTAATTGAGGCTCAACTTTATAGACTCTGGTCAGTTAGTCCGATCTACAAGGATCTACGCCTCTAAGTCCCGTCGAACATAAGTATAGCTATCTAGTAGGGCATCACTAGCCTTAGCCTAGACTAAGGTCTAATAATAACAACAAACAACACAAATATGGTAGGCAGCGTACACAATAATCACAGGCATGCTAAGTATGTCATATAGCAATTCTGTCAATCTCAAATAATCAAAAGTACAACAACCAGTCATATACAACAGAGAATTAGTATAGCAGTCCCTAAGGGTGTCAAAATGAGTAAAAATAAAGATAACCCGCCCAACCCACCCAAACTTTTATGGTTTGGGATCAAGATAAT
>JAOTQR010017947.1:6477-17354 GCA_025774065.1 Solanum ossicruentum
TTATGGTTGAGTTGCCCAAGACTAGAAAGGGTTTTAATTCCATTTGGGTGCTGGTTGATAAGATGACATAATCGGCTCACTTTATACCCATTAAGACCACATATTGTGCCGAAGATTATGCATGGTTGTACATTCATGACATGGTAAGGTTGCATGGGGTTCCTTTGTTCATCATATTGGAACGTGAGCCACAATAGGGGTCTTGGTACTGAGTTAAGCTTTTTCTAGGGCCTTCTACCCTCAAACGGATACCTAAGTCAAGAGAACCATCCAAACCCTTGATTATATGCTTAGGGCATGTATTTTGGAGGTTAAAGGTAGTTGGAATGACCATCTTTTGTTGATTAAGATTGTCTAAAAGAATATCTATCATTCTAGCATAAGTATGACTCCTTTTGAGGCTTTCTATGGTAGAGGTTGAAGATCACTGATTGGTTGGTTTGAGGTTTGTGAGGCAGCTTTACTTGGACCTGATCTGGTTATGGAGTCTCTCGAGAAGGTTAGGATGATTAAAGAAAGGTTGAATCCGGCCCAAAGCCGCCAAAAATCCTATGTCGATATGAGAAGAAGAGACCTCAAATTCAAATTTGATGATTGGGTATACCTAAAAGTTTCACCCATGAAGGGTGTGGTCTGTTTTGGTAAGAAGGGTAAGTTCAACCCAAGATATTTTGGTCCTTATGAGGTCATGAAGAGGGTCGGCAAGGTGTACTGTGACTTGAGGTTGCAGAGTGAGATGGAATTAGTGTATTCGGTGTTCCATATATCCATGTTAAGTAAATGTGTAGGTGATCTAAATGCTATTGTACCTATTAATGTTATGGGTTTTGTTGAGGATAATTTAACATATAAAGAGGTTCCGGTTCAGATCTTGGATAGGCAAGTGAAGCGGTTGAGAAACAAAGACAGTGGCTTCCGTTAAGCTCTTATGGAGGAATCAACAAGATGAGAGTGCTATTTACGAGGCCAAAGTGGGCATGCAGAAGTGATATCCTTACCTTTTCCACTCCACTCAAGCCTAAGGTATTGATCTAAGTCCTTTATATTATCTTAAGTCTTAAGTTCAGCCCACATGTCATTGCATATGTTCATGTTTAAATGGACAAGTTCATGTTAATTTTTCATTTATGATGAAGTTTTTGAAATGATGTTTAAGTGCATTGTTGTAGCTCTATGTGGGCTGAAGGTGTCATGTTTGTGTCTCTCATATATGTTTCTTTGACATTTGAGGATGAATGTTCCCAAGAGGGAGATATTAAAATGACCCCAAAAATTGCCCGAAGATGTTCCTCGGAAGTGCTCGAAATTGTAATTTACATATATATCAAAATCCATATGCCATATCAAAAATCTGACTTCATATTCTTATTTAGGGGGTCAAAATTAAGGTACAGGATCTAACCTCAATTTAAGAATGAAAGATTAGCAATTATGAAATTTTAGGAATGCAAATTCCAGTGGCAAATCTGCGTAAGTTCAAAAAGTGGCCTTTTTTTAACTCGGTGCAAGACTTTTAAGTCTCGGGCCTATGTGTTCCCAAACAAGAAAATGTCAATACTTAACAATTTTTCTCACTTATATCATCCTAAACATTCCCCAATACTCGCTCAAACACTAGGCCAATTTTTCCCTCCTAAATTCAAGTCTCAAACTATCATCAGAAACTAAGGATTTCCTTTAAGGTTCAAGTTTCCATCTCCAATCTTCACCAAGTTTATCTCCAAGCTAAGATATGTGATTTTCTTTCATTTTTTCCTTTCACCCATGATACCCAAGATCTTTTTACTCAAAATTGCATGATTTATAGTTGATTTATTCATGGGTCTTATCGATTATGAAAATCACTACACATTATGTTGGGTTTATGAGATTGTGACTGTTTTACTATGTTTGGAGCTGTGAAGCAAGGGTCTACTATAAGAATTGATAAAGATCTTCATGTATATTGTGAGAGGGTGTTACCAAGTATCGATTAATGGCTTTACATTAAATTTTATTGCATGATTTCACTCTTGAATTGCATGGTTTTACACCAGTATTACACACCATCTAAGTGTTTGATAAAATGTCTTATTGTTGATTCGTAGGGAATTAAAGGTCCAATTTATGTCTTATGGGATAAACAACTACATGACGACTAAATGATAATGAAATGATGATAGATTGATGATGAAAAAGATTGTATGTATATGATGATGAAAGAAGTGTGTGTATATATATGTGTGTGTGTGTGTGTGTGTATGTGTGTATATATATATACACACACACACATATATATAGTGTTGAGGATGACCAAGCTAGCTCGGGGGGTTGTAGGCCTGGGTAACCTATCAAGGGGTTGGTACCTTGGTCGCCTAGCTCGAGGGGTCATAGGCCCGCGTAAACTTGTTGGGGGTTGGTATGTATCAACTTTAATGGGGTGTTTGTACTCTGTCAACCTCGATGGGTGGTTAGTACTCTGTTAACCTCGGTGGGGGTTGTACTCCATCAACCTCATGAAGGCATTAGTACCTCATGCTCTTATATAATGGGGTGTTAGGCCTTGGCTTACACTTAAATATTTAGTACTTACACTCATATTATGATCTATATAAGCATGGTTTTACTTCAAGCATCATTCATCAAAGTCATATTGCCAGTATGCTATTCATAACTTATGATTATGCATTTTGCTTATGATGTCTACCTCTTGTTGCACAGCGACTTACATACTTAGTACATTCAAACATACTAACAAATATTGTATGCCTACATGATGTCATCATATTGGAACTGACGCATCACTTGATAATCCTCCTCTTCCACGTGGCTAGTATGACTTTTTTCAAGCTTGTTGGTGAGTCCTCCATTCCAGGGACGTTACTTACGATCTTCTACTATGTATTAACACTTTTTCTTTGACTTATGTATTGACTATGAGGGTGAGCCCGGTTGATTTGTCTTGGTCCCTGTTGTAATCTATGTATTGAATTGTTGTTGGACATATTACCTACCTATGCTATGAGCTTTGACTCTATTGACTCTTGATGTTCATGATATCGAAGTTACCCTTTAGTCCCTATTTGCCTTGTTTAAATTTATCAGTTTTGTCATTCTAAATGCTTATGCAACTAAGGATGTGTAATGATAGCTATGAGGCTTGTTTTGGGTTCCTTCGGGTTCCCCATTCGCCTGTCATGTCTAGGCCCCAGGCTATGGCATACAAAAATTGTCACGACCCAAGCCTATGGCCTAGATGTGACACGGCGAATGGGAAACCCAAAGGAACCCCAAATAAGCCTCTTAGTATATCATTCAGACATTCTCAGTCACGAAAGAAAAAAAACTTTAACAAGAGATATAATTAGAAATGGAAGCGGGAATAAGGGTAGTCTTTCATAAACATAAAAAGATAAGAAGAGGTAATCTCAAAGCATATACAAACTAAATATCTAACAACACCTCTACTTTAGAATGGAGCGGGGGCCAAGACACATCGTGGGCTCACCCTCATGATAATAAGTGTTCAACACAAAAGAGAAGTCTTAACATAGCATGAGTAATATAGCTATTGTCCTCGGAAGTGAGGACTCACCAAAGCTTTTTTTGAAGTACCAAACTAGACACGTGGTGGAGGATGATAAAAAGGAGCTCCGGTCCTTCCATAGCAATATCATGTACGCATAGAGTATGCATTAGTACTTAGAATTTACTAAGTATGCAGGGTGTAATGCATCAAATACATAAGCAATTATATTCAAAATGCATAATCATTATCAATGAACATATAATCTCAATATGACATGCATGATCAATGCTTGTGATGAAACATGTTTGTAAAACATTTAAATTCCATATTATATTATACATATATCGGAAGAGACCTCAACTGACATAGACCAGCCAGCAACAACTTGGAATCCAAAGCATGACACCCCCTCATTACAAGTGACAGGGCATGACACCCCCGACGAAATGTGGTCTACTTTCCAAGGCAAACCAAACATGATAACATGAATTAGATGGATCCATTAGTATAGAAAAGGTAATATATAATCCTATAGTGGCACATAGTTTTGAGACAAAAGTCTCTATATAAGGATCCCTTGAGTCGAGCCCCGATCTTAAGCCTCAATCGATGCTAAGTTTAATCCCATGGAATAATTGAAATAATCATAACTTGAATAACTTGTAAGAGACATGATAACTTGACATGAGTATCTCATAACATACTTAACCTCTACTAGTGAGCCTAACTTGAACATAAGAGTAAATAATATTCATACATGATCCCTTGCCTTTAGATGAATAGCTCACAAGAGGATAAAATTTTGAAATAGGGCCGAACTTGATAGTTGTACAATCATAGATACTTTTCTTGAATGAAATACATGCTTGAAAGCCGTTAATCGTCATGAAATCACTTGACTTGTAAATCATGTAATACTTTATCAATAACTTGAGAATTCTTATCATGTAATTTTATCACACACTTGGTGGGTTCATGATACTTGTTCAAAATCATACAACTCCAAAGTAAAACAAGAAAACTAAACACAATGCATGTCAACCCACCAATATTGTAGTAAAACCCTCACTTAGGGTATCTTGAAATCCATCACAAAAGCGTATAGTTGTTCATAGTTTCATAGCTGAAATCATGCATAGTCTCAATAGTCAAAACCACTTTATGAAATTAGCATGAAAAAGATATTTATGCATAATTAGTTAATACTTGATAAAATCCCAACATAATTTATGTTTATATTTCTTAAATAAAAGGCATTCATGAGTAATACAACTTGAAAGCTTGCAATTTTCATAAAAAGAAAAGGTTGGGATCCATGGGTGAAAGGATTCATGGATGAAGACCCACATACCTTAGCAAGGATAGATGACCTTTTTGATCAACTTCAAGCGGCTAGTCACTTTTCTGAGATTGATCTTCGGTCGGGGTATCATCAAGTGAAAGTGTGGGAGTGTAACATTCCCAAGATGGCTTTTCGGACTAGGTATAAGCACTTTGAGTTTGTGGTTATGTTCTTTGGGTTTACTCATACACTTACTATAGTTATGGTTCTCCTAACAGGGTCTTTAAACCCTACTTTGACTTGTTTGTGGTAGTTTTTATTGATGATATCTTGATTTATTCCCATAGTGAGGAGGAGTATGTGAATCACTTGAGTGTGGTATTACACATCCTGAGGGAGGAGATGTTGTATGCATGAAACGCCACAAAAAGTGCCCAAAAATTACCTCTAAAATGCCCATAATCGTAATTTCTATATATTTAAAAATCCATGCGTGATATCAAAACTTTGACTTTGTATTCTTGATTAGGGGGCAAAAAATTAGTGGGAAATAGGTATAACGCAAATTTTATAGTGCCCATAGCGTAAAATTAATTTCGCCAACTTTATAATTCCAGTGAGAGTCCGCGACACCTCTGTGACATAGACCCATCGCGGAGATGTATATTTTGTTGCCAGTTGGTTTTGGGGCCTTGGGCCAAAGTCTTCATATGGTTAAAAATACCTATAGTTAGTCATTTTCAACCTCATAACATTCAAAACATTCCCGAAAACTCTCTCTCACACTTAGATAAATATTTCACCAAAATTCAAGTATCCCGAACGCATTGTGGATCTTAAGAAATTAATTCAAGTTTCAAGTTCTCATTCAAATCTTCATCAAAGAAATCTCCAAATTTGAGGTATGTCGGTTTCAACCATTGGGTCCTTTCACCCATGGTGCCCAACCTTATTTTCATGTAAATTGCATGTTTTAAAGTTGATTTATCTATGGGTATTTCTTATCATGAATTTGACTGTGAACTATTTTGGGGTTTCATGAAATGTTTACTATTTAATCATATTTTGAGCTATGAATCTATGATCTATTATGAGATTTGATAAGGGATTTCAACGTATCTTACATAAGGATGTTACCTAGTGTTGTTAGGTTGATAGTCATTATGTTTTATCACATGATTTTATTCTTGAATTGCATGATTTTGAACGAGCATTACACATTCACCATGTATTTGATAAAATATATAGTTAAGGATTTTTTAGTTATTGATGATCTATTGGTTGGCTTATAAGCCAAGTGACTTTATGATGATGAAAGGAAAGTATGTGTGAGTTAAATTCATGAAAAGCATCTATGGTGTTGCAAGTTTACCACACCTTGTTGTGGGGTTGATATGCCTCAATCGCCTTGTCGAGGGGTGCTATGCCCATACTACCATGTTGAGGTGTATATACCTCAATCGGCTTGTTCGGGGATGGTATGCCCATACTACCATTTGAGGGGTACCTCAATCACCTTGTTGGGGGGTGATATGCTCGTACTGCCAATTTAGGAGTATTTATCTCAATTACCTTGTCGGGGGGTGGTATACCCGTACTACCAATTGAGAGGTAGATACCTCAATCGACTTACAAGGGTGTGAAATGCCTTGGATTCCAAGACTATTTCGCTTGGTCTATGATGGTGGTCTCTTCCTACACATGTGATATGTTTTGTACAAAAATATTTTACTTCAAGCATTAACATGCGAACCATGTTGTTAATATACTATCCTTTGCTTATGATTATGTATTTTGACTATGTTTGCTATCTATTGTTGCATTGCATCTTATATACTTAGTACATTCAAACGTACTAATGCATACTCTATTACCTACATGATTTTACTATGTAGGAACCAGAGCTCCTCACGATCATTCTCCAGGTGGCTAGTTTTGACATCTTGAAGATAAGCTTTGGTGTGTCCTCATGTTTAGGGATACTAGCTATGCTATTCATTCTTTTATTTACTCTTTATGTCCAAATCTTGATACTTTGAGATGAGCTCGGAAAGTGTCTTGACTGTTGATTGTTAATGATTATCAAAGACTTTCGTAGTCCCTTTATCCTTACTTCTTCTCTCTTGTTGTTATTTAATTGCTTTTGTGACAAAGAATGTGTAATTGATATGCTAAGAGGCTTATTTGGATTCCTTCGGGTTCCTATTCGTCGTGTCATGTCAATGCCCTAGACTTTGGTCGTGACAATGCAAAAAATGAAAGATGTGAGTTTTTGTTAAAAGAGGTTTCTTTTCTAAGGAATGTGGTATATAGTGATAGTATCAAGGTGAATCCTAAGAAGATAGAGGTGATTAGATATTGGCCAAGACCTTTGACTCCATGGGACAATTGATGCTTGTTGGGTTTGGCGGGTTAATACCAAAGGTTTGTAAATAGTTTCTCTTCTATTGCTTCTCCTATGACTAAATTGACTCAAATCAAGGTGAAATTTGTGTGGACTAATGAGTACGAAAAGAGTTTCAAAATTTTGAATGATAAGCTTGTCTCCGCTCCTATCTTGGCTCCACTGGAAGGGTTGGAAGGGTTTGTTTTTATTTTGTGGTGCCTCAAGAATTTTTTTGGGGTGTGTTTTGATGTAAAGTAGTAAGGTGATAGCATATGCCTCTAGACAACTTAAGGTTCATAAGGAGAATTATTCCACCCATTACCTTGAATTGGTGGTTGTGGTATTTGCTTTGAAAATTTTGCATTGTCAGTACTTGTATGGGGTTCATGTTGATGTGTTTATCGACGACAAGAGTCTTAAATATGTGTTCACCCAAAAAGATCTTAACTTGAGACAAAGAAGGTAGTTAGAGCTCCTTAAAGATTAAGATATGATTGTGCATTATCACCTCGGCAAAGCTTATGTTATGGCTTATGCTCTAAGTAGGTTGTCTGTGGGTAGCCTAATACATGTTGATGATGGTGGCAAAGAGGGTATTAGAGAGGTTCAACGGTTGGCTAGATAAGGGGTTAGCTTAAATGAAGTGGATAATGGGGGTGTAGTGGTTTCGATTGTTCTAAATATTCTTTGATTAAAGAGGTAAAGGAAAAACAAGATCTCGACACCACCTTGCTAGAGTTGAAGGCCTTGGTGAGAGATGGTAAAGAGCTGGGTTTCTCTCAACCCTTAGGTACAAAGGTAGATTGTGTGTGTCAAATGTGGATGATTTGAAATAATCAATCTTGAAGGAGACCCGTAAATCATCCTATTCAATTCACCCTGGTTCTACAAAGATTTATAGACACTGAAGGGAAGTGTATTAGTGTGGTGGTATGAACAGAGACATTGCCAAGTCGATATCCTGATGTCACAATTTGCCAACAAGTGAAAGTCGAGCATCATAGGGCGAGTGGCCTTGCCCAAGATATACAGATTCCTACTTGGAAGTGGGAAGAGATCAACATGGATTTTGTGGTTGGGTTTCCTAAGACTAGGAAACATTTTGAATCTATTTGGGTTGTTGTGAATAGAATGACAAAGTCGGCTAACTTCCTATCGGTAAATACTACTTATGGTGCCAAAGATTGTGCCAAATTGTACATTCGTGAGTTGATTAGATTGCAACTGGTTCCCTTGTCTATCCTTTTGGATCGTGGTGCTCATTTCACTTCTTACTTTTGGAGGTCCTCCTAAAGAGGTCTTGGTATACAGGTTAAGCTTAGCATGGCTTTTCATCCTCAAATGGATGTTCAATCCGAGAGGACTAGCCAAACTCTTGTGGATATGCTTAGAGCTTGTGTTTTGGAGTTTAAGAGTAGTTGGGATGAACATCTTCCACTCATCGAGTTTGCTTACAACAATAGCTACCACTCAAGCATTAGTATGGCTCCCTTTGAAGCTCTTTATAGTAGGCATTGTAGATCCCCGATTGGGTAGTTTTAATTGGGGGAAATGTCTTTGCTAGGTGCAAATTTGGTCATGGAAGCCTTAGAGATGGTGAGGTTGATTAGGGAGATTGAAGACAACCCAAAGTAGACAAAAATTCTACTCCAATGTGAGGAAAAGAGATCTTGAGTTTAAGGTTGGTGATTGGGTCTATTTAAAGGTCTCACTCATCAAGGATGTGGCCCAGTTTTGCAAGAAGGGGAATTAAGCCAAAGGTTTGTGGGTCCTTATAGAGTTTTGAGGAGGACTGGTAATGTTGCATATGAGTTGGAGTTGCCTATGGAGATGGACTTGGTTCATCTGCTCTTCCATGTGCCCATGTTGAGAAAGTATCACTACGAAAAAAAGACTTTTAACGACCATTTCTTAATGAAGGGAAATGGATCCGTCGTTATAAATATATTTATAGTGACCAAATTTTTTCTGGTCATTGTAAATATACATATAATAACCAAATATTTTTCCAGTCAATCTCAATATACTTATAGCAACCAAATTATTTTTCGGTTGTTATAAATATTCTTATCGCGACCAAATATTTTTTCGATCATTATAAATAAACTTATAGTTACCAATTTTTGTTTGATTATTAAATACAAATTTTAATCCAACATTAATGAGGGGATAAATTTGATCATTAAAAACATAACATTCCGTCATTAAGACATATTAGTTAGTGTAAAAATATACTTTATTTAATATGAGTGCAAAAACATCAAATTAAATCATATTATAAGTATCACAAGTGACGTTTTATTAATCATTCCATCATTCTAATAAGAATCCTCCATCTTTTGTAATTTTGGTTATTTCATAATAAAAAAAGTTTAATAAGAAAAAATATATTAATGTATTAATTTCTAATAACTTTGTCCATCATTCTTATTATAGTCAATTATATAAAATTTTAAAATTTGTAAAAGCATTTAGTCAATCTTTTTGGCACAGTTTTTTATAACTTAAATATTTTCTTGATATAGTTTCCATATATGTTTTTATTTTGACAGGCAATTTATTCATCTTTAATTGACCTTTTTAAAGATACAAGATGAAGTAGGTCAAAATAAAAAAGTGTAATGAAACAAAAAACTAATAGGAATAATTAGATTAAATCATAATTATGCGCTTATGAGATTAATTTAAGGTACAAAAGTTAAAAAAAATTGGTAGTAAGTAATTTTCTCAAGAGAATAGTTGTTTGTCCACTTGCAAATTACCTCAAACAATAGACTTTAGAATCAATATTCAGTAATAATATTTTTTCTAATAAAAAATATATACTTTGTCGACTTTTTTCTCATTATTGGTTGTAAAACTAACAGGTGTATAAAAAGAATAATTATTCATTTGAGTTAGAAAGGTATAAACAGAAATTTTACAAACAGACAATTTAAAAAGTTTTACATGACGTATACTCAACCGCTAAATTAATTAATATATTGTGATTTTTTATAATCTAAAATTTAAGTTGATATATTTGAATTGTATGTCATAATATTTTAATGATATTGAATTATTTCTATTTGGTGAATACTATTAGTATAAAAAGTAAAATTAAAAGATGTTGGGGGGGGGGGGGGGAGTTATTCATAATTCAATTTGCAAAAAGAAAAAAACTTAAAGTGCAAAATACAAAAAAAATAACTTTATATGTAGAACTAGAAAACACAACTTTATATTATTTGATTATGAGAATCGAAACAAAGTTTATATTTCATTGTAGTTAATCTTTGATTTAGCAAAAAAAATAAAAATAATAGTTATTAGGAGTGTTATTAATAACCTTAGATGAAGTTTTTGTCACACCTCTCCCTGGGGTCGTGACCAGTGCCCGGTAGGAGCACGTAATCACATACTAAGTCGAATTCCATTATAATCATAGCCTAAGATTCTACCGAAATTTCGGTAGAGTTTCCACTGTTTTATTGACTAACCTCACCTGCAGCATCTCCCAGAATACACAGAAAACACATACATATATACATTCACACAATAACGTGGGCCGACAAGGTCTCCGCTGCGGTCCTACCGCCTAATAAAGTATTCAACATAATATAACGCGGTCCCGCCGCCTGATAAGTGTCAAAACATACAACAAACTCCTGCGTACAACAATCCTCACGCTCACTACCCACAAGTATCCACAGACCTCTATA
>JAOTQR010018006.1:0-17349 GCA_025774065.1 Solanum ossicruentum
GCTGCTGCAGGTGTGGATAGTCAATAAAACAGAGGAAACTCTGTCGAAATTTCGGTAGAATTCCAGGCTATGTTTATTAAGGGATTCGGCTTAGTATGTGTTTACGTGCCCCTATCGGGCACTGGTCACGATCCCAAGGAGGGGTGTGACAAATTCATTATCAAATAAAGTTATAAATATATGTATTTTTTTTCTTTTAAATCGTATTTATATATATTATATTGAAATTTGGCATAAGAGTATTACGTTAACTTTTTTATTTTGAATTTGAAACTTATGTTATATTTTTTAGTTTTGTAGTATCGACTTGATATTTCATATTACAAACCATTTATTTTCTTTTAGTTAGATTAGATAGATTTGTTTTTATCAAATGTTTTAAAAATTTTATTATGATATTATATATATATAATATTTAATATTTTTGTTAAACACACATTTCATGACGTACATATAAAACTTATATTTTTAGTTTTTATGATTAATTTAATTAAAATATACTAACTTTAAAAATATAAATTAATTTTTTATAATATTAGTTGAGAATATATATTTACTAACTAACATATTTTTGAAAGACAATACATGTCTTAAATATTTAATTAACTTATAAATACTTATATTTGTCTCATATAAATTTTTCATTTTCGATAAATAAATTATATTTTTTAAAATTTAATATAACCTTGTAATTACACTCCTGTAACGAAACAACACACTTGTAATTTTACTGTAATTATACTTTGGCAAACAAATAGGATAGTGTAATTTACACCAATTCCAATTACCAGGTGGCTTTCCAAACAAACCCTATATATTCCAAAACTAATAACATATTTGTATTATAAACTATTCAATTGATTTTCTCAGCTTTGTCGTCTCACAATACACTAAACTATTGCATCCAACTAATAGTATTTATTTAATTTTGTTTACATGAATATTGTATTTGTTTTGGAAAGTATTATTTATATATCATTCAAAAATTGACGCGGCACATACGTGCAAAAGACGTACACTAAACTACTATTTGTTATAAATATATTTGTGTTAAAGTGAACATTTATTATATAGATTCTTTGGAGAAAAGAATCATAATTTATGGACCAAGTCAGGTTTTCTCTATGAATATAAATAAAGGGTGTTCCTTCATTGTAATAGACATCTGAATATTCTTCTTCTTCTTTGTCTTAATTCACACATTCATAACACGTTATCAACACGAGACTCTATCGCTTAAAGAGTGAAAGTTAAGTTTGAAGGCTAAGATATTATTTATTTCTCTTCTTTTTAACTATGGATAACTTTAAAAAAAAACTTGAATTTGTTGCCCTTCATTCATGGGTATAGGATGCTAGTTGTCTTAGAGACATTATTAAAGATGAAAATAAAGCATCAAAATAAGATTGTGCTAAAGTTATGATATTCTTGCATTGTCATCTTAATGAAATTTTGAAAATTGAATATTTCACAATCAAGGATCCACTTGTTTTGTAGAAAAGCCTGAAAGAAAGATATGATTACTTGAAAATGGTCATGCATCCAAAAGCATGATATGATTGCATGCATCTGAGGCTACAAGACTTTTATGTTTATTCATGAGTACAATTCTGTTATACTTAGAATCACTTCTTAGTTGAAACTGTGTAGAGAAACGATTAAATATTAATACGGTGGAAAAGACGTACTTCACTTTTTATGCCTCGAATATGTTGGTACAACAACAATATCGAGAACAGGATTTCCAAAAGTATTTTGAACTAAATTCTTATCTTCTCATGGCTGCAAAAAATAATGATCCTACTTTGTTGAGTTAAGTTTTGATTTTTCAGATTCATGGTTGCATTTACGTGAATCATAGAAGTCTTACATTAATTATTTTCATGTATTGCTTGTGTTAGAGGATTATTATCTTTATCAATTATTTGAAAAAGAAGGTTGAGTATAGTTAGATGATGAGTCCATATTTTGGACTCATATAGAGCTTACAAGAGTAAAAAATATTATCCCCAATGTACTATAATGCCTCATATGTTGAATAATATGTGTGTTTGATGTCAAGTGCACAATCGGCTTACCATCAAAGTGCTCGGCGATGGTCGACTTTGACCGCCAAATGGTGAAAATACGCACAAAGTCTAAAATATTTATAAGGAGTATAAATAGATTTTTGGAAAGGACCAATGCATACACGAGAGTACACACAATCAGAAAGGGGAAAAGAGAGAGTACAAAAAACCTTCCTTAGAGAAAAGTATATTCATCTTTGGGGAGAAGGGTGCTGAAATTGAAGCTTGAGGAGAGGATTTTGAGGATTAGAAGAAGAGATTCTTGTTTATTCTTGTAATTTGTCTTTCTCCACAGCTATAAAAAAATAGAGATTGATATTGATTTCTTACTTTTAATTATATCTAGCTAAAATCTCAATTGTTGTGGGTGTGTTATAAACATGGGCACATGATTTATATGTTGGGTATTGTCTAATTTGAATGTTTTGTTGTTAATTTGAGTGAGTTCATACTCTTTTCCATGTTTAACTTATAACCTTGAGTTTGCAAACTCTGGGGTTATCTTTGAATCTTCAGCTTTTGCATTAATTTGAATGATTGGAGTGGACTGTAAGTGTGATAGCCTAAAATCTTTTTGGGTTTTGGTTGAATCCCATAGATTGGATTAAATGGATAAAGTATTAACGTGTCCTATAGTGATTTTGCATGTGAAACTATAATTAGTTCATGTGAAATACCATTATTGTCTGACTCAAAGTAGTGATTACAAACAATTCTAACTAACTCATAAGCAGTGAGGCTCATGTGTTTAGATCTTGTCTCATGTTGATACACCCCAGACATCTCTCTCAATTATTTGTTCAAATTGAATCTTATCATCGTTTGCTAGTTAAATGTTAGTTACAAACCCCCTCCCTTTTTACGCTACAATCGACTAGTTCAAATTAATACATCTATACTTAAACATTTGTTCCCTGTGGTTCGATCCCGATTCATTGTTGGGTAAATTATGTGATGACCATCATAGTGCCTACTTATTATTTTTGAGCTGCATTGAGGCGAGACATCAAAATGGCATCGTTGTTGGAGAATGGTGTTGGTTCTTGTTAGAAGTGTTTGCTTGAACTAAGCTTTTGTAGTTTGAACTTTCTTACTTGTTTTTCATTTCTTTGGTGTTGTTTAGGTTTGATTCTCGTAGGTGAAGGCATGAGTACTAGCAGAAGTGTGAATAGTGATGATGTTGGGAATCTCAATGATTTGAATGATGTTGATTAGACCAAGTGGGCAGCACCGAAGCAATTATGTGACGAATCCTAGTTTAGAAGCCCTGAGTGTAAAAGAATTGACCTGCAAAATGACTGAGAAACTGGTTTAAGAGATAGTTCATGGCTCGTAGTCATTCTACAACTCATAAATAGGTTCATGAGTGGGACTCCAAATATGAAGCAAATTTAGAGTTTTCAGAAAGATAATTTATGACTTATCAGACTGCCCATAGAATAGGATACGACCCGAATAAAGTCTTACATAAAGAGGTCAGATAAAAGGTAAAAAATTTGACTAAGTGTGCAAGGACTATACAAGTCCAACAACGACGCTTCATAATAAAAAAAAAGTCTTTATGATTGTTCTAAAAGAAATGAAACAAAGGATATGAAATATTACGGCTCATCCTGTTTGTCGTGGTTTCCAATTTCGCAATGGCCATATTTCAGGATTCTCAGGTGTACCATCATATAAAAGGGCTTACAGCCTATAAGACAATCTACGGCCCATAGTCAGGGTCTCAAAGATGGCTTTCGGCAATTTTTAATGAGGGATAGTTTGGTCATTCCCATCAATTCTATTTCAAAACCACGTTATTGTTGGGATGGGAAAGGGACTTATATTAACCTAAAAACCCTAATTACCTTCATTCCACACTCTTAAATTTCTCTAAGGCAAAAGAACTCTCAAATATAGGCAAGAACAAGGCTAGTGTTCCCAAGTTTCTTCCTCAAGACTTCAATTCTAATTCTCTCTAGTTTCTTAGGTATATGAGTTGATTTATGGGTATCCTTCACCCATAAAGTTCCCTATTATGCATTTTACCTTAGCTTTAACTTGCTAAATTCTAATGCATGCTTTTATGATTCCTATGCTATAATATGATGTCCATAAAGTTCAATGACTATTTTGTTAAGTAAATTTACATATATTTTGAAGTAAGATGTTGATTCTAAGATGGGTTTTGATATGATTAAGGTTGGGTGATTTCAATGGTCCCTTTTAAAGAAATTTATTAAGATTTATGTGGTTTATGATTGTTTCATGCATTAAATAAGCCCACCTTATTTTTCAATGGAAGTTCTTATGAATTATGACTACGACAGAGATTCAAAGTTAAAATTTACGAAAGATATATGTATAACGATTATTACCCTAAAAGTTGTTTAAGAATGATTCTTAAGTTAGAGATATACCATGATTATTACTTATGATTCTAAGAGTATGCTTTAAAAGATTTCAGTGGGATGCTTAGCACCGAGAGGACTAGAGATTGGGACTCATCCCGATAGTTGAGGCATGACCTCTTGAAGCCAAATCTCAATATCCCTAACTATATGCCACCATAGAAGCCTTATAGGCTAGGTTAGTGGATCTATATAGGCCCTAAAGTTATGAAAGATGCAATTACAAAGTTACTAAGTTCGGATATCTATCTTGGCAAGTAGATTCCTTTTTTTCCAATGGAAGGAGTACACTGGCTTTTTCCTAATGAAAAGAGTTCATTGGATTCCATGTTGTAGCTCACATGGTTTTACTGTCGGTTATGGTCTATTCCCACAAGTTTATACAATCCTATGATATGTCCTGAATTCGTGTGTTTAATCTGCATTGTCTCGTATTGATTTAAGCTATATTCCTTGTGCATGTTTAAGATTATTTCATGACTCATTAACCTTATGTATACTTATATGTTATGTTTAACTATGATGGTATTACAATTTTATCAGTGCATTATATCTCACATACTTAGTACATTCAAATGTATTAATGCATATTTGCCTGCATGATGTAACCATGTAAGAATAGGTAATCCTCTACCAGCTCATGACTAGTATTTGACGTCCAAGACTAGCTCTATTGTTTGTGGTGAGCCCTTAATTTGGGACTCCTCCACTCTTTCCTTTTAGCACGCATTTAGTTTATTTTGAAATGATGTTTTGTAGACCTTCTGAGCCATTTGATTTCTGTGTTGTACTGCCTGGATTTCTTTCCATTTGATAAGGATTATCCGTTACCGGTCCCATTGACTTCTAACATAGTTGGTATGTACATGGACAAAGTAATGAATGTAGTTAATTTCCACTATTTTTAATGTTGCTTTATTTTCCAAAAGCCCATTGCCCTTTTTCCCTTATGTTTTCTGCAATATTTTACTGTTTATTTCTTATGAATGCTTGAGATGCTTAGATGTATTGAGTAAGGTGCCTTTGGGTATCTCATTCGCTATGTGACGACTACGCCCCTAGGTCGGGTCGTTGCAAACTTGGTACCAGAGTATGAGGTTTTAAAATGTTCCTTAGATGTCCATGCATACCTCACAACATAAAGTCTCGTTTAATATTGTGAAGTGCTCCATCATCTTGAATGAGAGGATATGAGATGGTTTAGTAAAGTGTTTCCTTTTTTCTTATTCAATTGTCGTGCCTTAGACTTGAGTAAGGTTTTTTGCTAACTAATGACGAGCTTTTGTTTCTTTCTAGATTACGCTGCCCTGAAGAGCTCCCACTAACGAGGCACTCTGGACCAACAAATCGCTAAACTCCAACAGGACGAAGGAGTGTCTCATGCAGAGTTAAGAGTCATTTTCACGATGTTGGCCTAAGAGTTAGATAACCAAGCCAATAGAGAGACATTAGTACCTCCCCAAGTGCCTACTCCAACCATTATATTCTGTGACTTCATGTGAATGAACCCGTTGGAATTTCATGGGTCAGAGGCGGATAAGGACCCTATGGATTTATAGAAGAGGCCTACCGAGTCGTGGCTGTGAGAACAAAGCTGAGTTAGTGGCTTACCAACTTAAAGGAGTCACCAAGATTTGGTACAAGCAGTTGCCTTGAGAGAGGTCAAGGAGTGGGTCTCATTGGTTGGGAGGAATTCAAGTATGTCTTCATAGACTAGTTCTTTCCCATGGAGATTAGGGAGGTGAAGGTCCAAAAATTCATCAACTTGAAGCAAGGGAGCATGAGTGTGAGGGAATATGCCCTCAAGTTCACCAAATTGTCTAAGTATGCTCCATTCATGGTCACGGATACGAGGGCTCGCACAAACAACTTTATTTCGAGTGTCTCCGAGTTAGTCTCCCAAGAATGTAAGATGATGATACTAGTCAAGAAGATGGATATTTCCTACCTAATGACAAATGCTGAACAAAGTGAAAAGGAGAATCTCCTAGAAAGGGCAAGGAGTCCAAGCGGGCTCGTGTGGATGGTATACTACAAGAAAAT
Organism: Solanum ossicruentum; assembly: GCA_025774065.1. Classification (NCBI taxonomy): domain Eukaryota; kingdom Viridiplantae; phylum Streptophyta; class Magnoliopsida; order Solanales; family Solanaceae; genus Solanum; species Solanum ossicruentum. Next base: position 6,506 of record JAOTQR010018006.1, read on the forward strand.
AGGTCTCAAATGAGGGAAAATTTCATCGTTGAAAGTATAAATTTGATCGTTACTAGTCTATTACGATCGATAAAAATTCGGTCGTGTAACACCCTACATCTTACGTGTACAAGTTTTATACAAATGAAACATAATATGACTTAGTCAAATTAGTGGTAATTTTTAAAAATGCTTGAATCTCAAACTAGAGGGCGATGTGTACGTCTAACGTTTAAGGCGAGTGAGTGTATATAAGTTTTAAGTCAAATTGAGGAGATTGTGGACTTAAATGAAGTGAAAGAAGTGAGGTGCTTGTAGGACATAGGACGCTAGTAGGTGAGTCACCTACTTGCTTAGCTTAAGTTTGCTAGATAGACGGAGATGAGTCTCAACACCGAATTTGTCCAAGTCCGATAGTGAATACAGTTCGGGCTAAGACTGTGACTTGAGCCTGCATTTTAGCATCATAAATGGACAATATTTATAGCCCAAGATGCATAGGAAAAGGGCCCAAGTACATCACAACTTACTTAATGATTTGGGCCCAAACTAAGTATGGCAAAAAGGAAAAAATGGGTAGCTAAGGCCCATCAGTTTGCAACCCATTAAGACCCAAGTGAAAGGGGCAAGAAGCTACATCATTAGCTTAATAAACTGAGTCTAAAATTGCCTTAGTAATTTGGACAAAATCCCCCTTTAAAAAGGATTTAAAAAACTCCCTTAAGCCATTTTAATTTGGACAAAAAAAAACTATTTTTCTTGGTTATTCTTTGCTCTCTTTCAACGTGTAAAAAGTAGTTGTCACAACCTTAAAAGGGTTCCTAAAGCAAGCCTAAACCTTGAAGTTAAAGGTGAGTAATGATACTTGCGCAGTTAGTATGTTTTTTTTTTTATGAAAAACAAGAACTATATGCTAGTAATGCTTGTGCTAGAAATTTGGACAGCATGTGTCCTAAGGATGGTTGTGCACTTTTCTTGTTAATTAAGAGGCTTTTATCTTCTATGTTGGCTGAATTATGAAGTAAGACTTATGTTCTTTTACAAGGTTTAGTTTATTAGTAATGTAACCAAGATGCTACACCACTTTTATAGTCTGAAAAGGTGAGTTCTTATGTGATATTGCAATTGTGTTCTTATTACAAACTTGTGGGTTGGTAGTTGGAATTGTTGTTCCACGACCTCCATCTACTTTGGGACTATTTTTTTTACTACTTTAAGGCTGATTTCATGTGTATTTTAAATACAGTTTGGTTGAAGTTAAAATAGATTTGGGATTGCTGAGTTCGAAATGTGGCGAGATGACATAATATGGTACTGCCTATCTGTGTGTTGTATAAGATTGTTCTGTCCTGTACCTTATGAGATTTTGTAAGACTGTTGAGGGTTTAAAACAAGCTAAATGTTACATGTACATAAGAGTGGTTATTAGAAAATATGATTATAAGTGGAAAGGTTGAAAAAATGCCTTTGGGTCGCTAATTACAAGCTTGCTGCCCTGGTGTTATTTATTTATGAGACTTGACTGTCAGGGAGTGTTTCTTAGCTGCTAATACCATTTTTGTTGCCTACTATATTGTAGATTGGAGGAAAGGAAGGTTATTTTGAGGTAATAGAGAGGTCGTACAATGAGATATGTAAGGCTACTCGATTTCATATTATTTGGCATGAAATCTAGATTCTTCCTTGGTAAATAAAAGCAACTTACCAACACCAACACAACTATTAACTGTGTATCCAGTCTTTCACATATTCATATGCTCTCATACATAGTCACCCTCAAATCTGCATACATACTTGGATACTAAGACACATGGGTTCTTGTTGCCAAATAAAGTTCATGAGTTGTTTCATCTCATACGCATTTCATTATATATGTAACATACGCTTTTCATTGTCGTATTGTCTTGTATGATTATTTACATGTGACATACTACATCTACAATCCTACAACTCAAATATTATGACCACCAAAAAAATCATTTCAAAGCTAAATAAAAGATAAATATATTGCTTATTGATGGATGGTTAGCCCGAGGGGTGGAAGAATCACCTAGCAAGGGTCGATCCCATTATGGAGGGTAGCCCTAGGGGTGAAAGGAAAAGTCTAGCAAGGGCTGATCCCGATACAGATTTACCATTGATCAACTGGTCATTTGTATTACATGCTGTGCACAGATTATATAGTGAAGGTAAAGTAATAAGAAGAACATAAAGTACATGATTCCACAGTATAACCAAAAGTTGTCTCTTATCCTTACACCAATGCATAATTTTATTTGAGTTGTTACTTATATAAAGTATTTCCTGCCTTACATATTCAGTACATCATCTCGTACTAACGTCCCTTATGGGGGACCTGTATTTCATGATGCAGGTATAGGCACTAGTAGATCTCCCCAGTAGGAAAGTACAGGATATCCAATTGTTGTTACCGAGCTCCAGGTTGCTTCGGGGCTTTTTGTGTGTGTGTCTAGAGCCTATATTTTTTTACTGTATAATTAGTTGAGGAGGGGCATATCCCGACCCTTATCAGATACTTTTCCTTATCCAGAGGCTTTGTAGACTATGAAAATTAAAGTACGGTCATGTCTCATACTTTAGACAACGTGGCCCCACGGCCTAATCAGCTGCATTTCCTTTTGGCTTATTATTACTGTTTACTTTCTTGAAAGCATGTTGAATATAGAAATTCCTAATAATTTGTATAGAAAACATATAGATACAGGTTTGTTCTCTCGAGCCTTATCAACAATGGGTGCAGTCCGCCTTAACGGGACTTTGGGCGTGACAAAAGTGGTATCAGAGCGGGTCATCCTAGGGAGCCTACAAAGTCGTGTCTATGTAGAGTATTGTTTATTGATGTGTTGTGCACCATATTTATAAGCAGGAGGCTACGTGGCATTTAGGAGTTGTCACTTTCTTTTCATTTTTTAGATCGTGCCACAGAGCCAAGTACAATAGGTGGATTATGTCTAACCATTAAATTGTTTTTTACAACAAGTATGCCAGAAACCAGGAAAAACATAGGTAGCAGGAAGGAAATAGAAGTGGCAGTTGGTATACCCAGTCGGGTGAGACAACGAAATAAGGCTCAAAATGAGTCTCTGTCACAGACATATCCAACTCCTCCATCTCATGATAAACTAGGAAGTAATGAAATTTCGCAGAACCACCTATCGATACTATAGTGCAGGATCTGAGAAATGCAGTCCAAATATTGACTCATATAGTTGCTAGCCAAGGTCAAAAACATGAAGGCCCAACTATAGGTTTAGGTGGCACGAATAGGGCAGCTAGCACGAAGATATGCGACTTCCTTAATTTGGACCCTCCATCATTCACAGAGTCAGATCCTAATAAAGATCCCCAAGACTTTATTGATCAGATTCAATGGACTTTAGATGTTTTGCTTGTGAGTGATACAGAAGCTGTTGAGCTAGCAATGTATAGATTAAAGGGTGTGGCTATATTGTGGTATAAAGTTTGGAAATAATCTAAGGGTATAGATGCACCTCTAACTACCTAGAAGGAGCTCAAAAAGGCATTTCTTGACAATTGCTTGCCATTAAAGATCTAAGAGGCCCGTGCAGATCAGTTCTTAAATCTCCACCAAGGAAATATGAACATAAGAGAGTATAGCCTCCAATTTAATTCCCTGGCCAGGTATGCTCCTAATGTAGTTGCCACTATGACAAATAGAGTTTATTGATATGTGGATAGATTGGATACGTATCTGGTCAGAGACTGTACCATTGCTTCCTTGAATAAAGACATGGATATAGCGAGGATGCAAGCATTTGCAGAGAAATTGGAAGATCAGAGGCAAAGGAGAAGGACACAAGAGTTAGAAAGGGGGAAGTCCAAGAGGGCCAGATGTATAGGGCAATTTACACCTTCCGAAGGTGAGTGGCCTCGGTCTTCTAATAGACCACCTAGGCCCTCATCCTCCTACTCTGCAACCAGTGCTCCACCATAACTTCAGGGGTCTGGAAGTAATCAATTTAGACTATGAAGTGAAGGACAAGGTGCACGGACAACAGGATATTTGGCAGGCCAACAAATGAATCTTAGGCAGCCTTGTAAATAGTATGGAAGAAGTCATTCAGGTATATGTCATGTTGGTATAGACGCTTTTTATGGGTGTGGTGCGCCAGGCCATATGATGAGAGATTGTCCAAGAAGGCGTATGGGTAATATAGCACAATCTACTAGGTCAGTTGTTGCATCATCATCGTCAGTCCCTCCATTAGATAGGGGACAACAAGCACCTATAGGTCATGGTAGAGGTGTAAGAGGGGAAGCTAGCTCTAGCGGAGTCCAAAATCGCACTTATGCTCTGGGGAGTCGGCAAAATCTGGAAGCTTCACCCGATATGGTCATAGTTACATTATTTTCACATAATATATACGCATTAATTGACCTTGGTTCTACACTATTGTACATTACCCCACTAGTTTCTGGGAAGCTTAAGAGAACACCCAAATTATTGAACAAACCATTTGAAGTGTCTACACTAACCGATGGATCTATTTTGGCTAGAAGGGTTTATTATAACTGTGTAGTAACTGTGACACATTAGCTGACCTTATTGAGCTAGAAATGGTGGAATTCGATATTATAATGGGTATGGATTGGTTAGCTTCTTGTTATGCCACCATGGATTGGCGAACTAAGAGAGTGTACTTCCACTTTCCAAATGAGGCAGTTCTTGAATGGGAAGGCAATATTGGGGCACCAAAGGGTAAGTTTATCTCTTATTTTAAGTCAAGAAAGATGATATCTAAGGGTTATATATGTCATTCAGTTAGAGTAAGGGATATGGAGGCAGAATCACTAACTGTTCAATCAGTTCCAGTAGTGAATGAATTAGTTGATTTGTTCCCTGAAAAACTTCCAGGCTTACCTCCAGAACGAAAAGTAGATTTTGGTATTGACTTACTTCCAGACACTCAAACTATTTTCATCCCTCCATATAGAATGGCCCCAGCAGAATTTCATGAGTTAAAAGAGCAGTTAAAGGACTTATTGGAGAAGAGTATTATAAGACTTAGTGTGTCCCCTTGGGGTGCACTAGTGTTATTTGTACGTAAAAAGGATAGCACCTTGAGAATGTGTATCGACTATCGACAATTGAATAGGGTGACAATTAAGAATAAATACCCCCTCCCCAGGATTGATGATTTATTTGATCAGTTACAGGGTGCAAATGCTTTTCAAAAGTTGATTTGAGATCAGGTTATCACCAAGTGAGGGTGAAGGAGAAAGATATACCTAAGACAACTTTCAGGACACACTATGGTCACTTTGAATTTCTTGTTATGTCATTTGGGCTAATGAATGCACCAACAGTTTTTATGGATCTGATAAACAACGTATTCAACACATTCTAGGATATGTTTGTGATAGTATTTATAGATGATATTTTGGTATATTCAAGGTCAGAAGACGACCATGCAAACCACTTAAGACACGTGTTACAAGTTCTTCGTGATCGACATTTGTATGCTAAGTTTTCTAACTATGAATTTTGGTTAAAATCTGTGGCACTCTTGGGTCATATTATGTGCGATGAGGGAATAACGGTTGACTCATAAAAGATAGAGGCTATGAAACATTAGCCAAGCCCAACAACACCCATAGAAGTTCAGAGCTGCCTAGGGTTGGCAGGTTATTACTGAAGATTTTTTAAAGGTTTTTCTTCTATTTATGCACCTGTAACAAAGTTAACACATAAAGCAACCAAGTTCCAATGGAATGATGCATGTGAAAGGAGCTTCCAAGAGATGAAGAATAAGCTAACTTCTGCACCTGTGCTAGTACTTCCAGAAGGCACCGAGGGGTATGCTGTGTATTGCTATGCTTCAGGAGTTGGCTTAGGGTGTGTACTGACATAGCATGGTCGTGTAATTGCTTATGCCTCTAGGCAACTATGACCACATGAGAAAAACTATCCAACAAATGACCTTGAGCTAGCGGCAACTGTGTTTGCTCTTAAAATATGGCCCCACTATTTATATACAGTTCACGTTGACATATATATTGATCATAAGAGCTTGCAGTACATCTTTAAGCAGAAAGATCTAAATTTAAGATAGCTGAGATGGCTAAAGATAATAAAGGATTATGACGTTGATATACTTTACCACCCATAGAAGGCAAATGTGGTAACCGATGCTCTGAGTCGTAAGGTAATCATGAATATTAGTGATCAGGCCATGGTAGGTCAGGTGTGGCTATTTCTTAAAACTGCAAGGAAAGGGGTAGTTGTGCATAACGCTACGGAGTCTTCATTGGTAGTGGACATTAAAGGAAAATAGTTTAAGGATCCTGTTTTACAATGACTTAACGACAAGGTGAGTTAGGGTACGATAAAGGGCTTTGATCTTACACCAAATGGAGTACTTTATTGCCAAAATAGGTTATGTGTGCCTGAAATTAATGGACTGAGAAAGAGAATAATGGAAGAATCCCATCATTCTCGATATTCCATCTATCCAGGATCAACTAAGATGTATCATGGCCTGAAGAAAATGTTTTGGTGGGGAGGCATGAAAAAGGACGTTGCAGAATTTGTGGCTCAATGTCCAAATTGCCAACAAGTCAAAGTAGAGCACCAAAGAACAAGAGGTTATATGCGATGTATAGAGCTTCCAACATGGAAGTGGGATAAGATTAATATGGATTTTGTTACTGGGTTGCCTCGCTCATTTCAAAAGTTTGACTCCATATAGGTAATAGTTGATAGACTCACAAAGTCAACACACTTCTTGCCGGTTAGGAGTGATTACGCAACTGAAGAGTAAGCAAAGTTATACCTCAACGAGATAGTTAGGCTATATGGGGGTACCAATCTCCATTATATCTGATCGAGGAGCTCAATTCATTGCAAAGTTTTGGAAATCATTCCAAAGGAGTTTAGCGACATAAGTGAATTTGAGTACAACTTTTCACCCTCAAACAAATGACCAAGCAGAACGCACTATTCAAACACTTAAATATATGTTGCGAGATTGTGCATTGGACTTTAAAGGTAGTTGGGTGGATCATTTGCCACTTATTGAATTTGCTTATATTAATAGATACCACTCGAGTATCAAGATGGCACCTTCTGAAGCTTTGTATGGAAGGAAATGTAGGTCACCAATTGGATGGATTAAAGCAGGTGAAACCACCTTGGGCCAGATTTAGTACAACAAGCCATGGAAAATGTTAGAGTAATACAACAGTGGCTAGAAACAACCCAAAGTCATCATAAATCATATACGAATGCTAGAAAGAGAGGACCAATTTCAGTAGGAGATTGGGTATTCTTAAAGGTATCTCCAATGAATGGGGTTATGAGATTTGGTATGAAAGGAAAACTGAGCCCACGTTACATAAGGCCATATAAAATTATTAAGAAGTTTGGGCAGGTTGCATATGAACTAGAGCTACCCCAAGAGCTTTCAATGGTTCATCCAGCTTTTTATGTCTTAATGCTTCGAAAATGCACAGGTGACCCATCTCGTATTACTCCTATTGAAGATGTGCAGGTTATAGAAGATCTCACCTATGAAGAGGTACTTGTTGCTATTCTAGATTATTAAGTTAAGAAGCTAATGCATAAAGAAATAGCTTTAGTAAAAGTACTTCGGAGGAGCCAGCAGGTAGAAGAGATAACATGAGAGGCTGAGAAGCGATGAAATCAAAATACCCATACTTATTTGAAGCTAAAGAGGAAATCTAATATGCAAAATTGGGGCCTTAATAGGTACGTGTATTTGAGTGTTTATTGCATTGTCAAAAGTTTGTTTAAGTAAAAGTTTAAACTTAGTTAAACTATCCAAATATGCGAACATTCGTAGATGAATGTTCCTAAGGGGGGAAGGATGCAACACCCCACATCTTACGTGTACAAGCTTTATGCAAATGAAACATAATATGGCTTGGTCAAATTAGCGCCAATTTTTAGAAGTGCTTGAATCTCAAAGTAGAGGGTGATGTGTACATCATACGTTTAAGAGGAGTGAGCATGTATAAGTTTTAAGTTAAATTGAGGAGATTGCAGCCTTAAATGAAGTGAAAGAAGTGAGGTGATTGTAGGACTTAGGAAGCTAGTAGGTGAGTCACCTACTTGCTTAGCTTAAATTTGCTAGCTAGACGGAGACGAGGCTTGACACTGAATTTGTCTAAGATCGGTAATGAATAAAATCCAAGATAAGGGTGTGACATGAGCCCACATTTTAGTATCAAAATGGATAATATTTATAGCCCAAGAAGCATAGGAAAAGGGCCCAAGTACATCATAACTTACTTTATGATTTGGCCCCAAACTAAGTAAGGAGAAAAGGAAAAAATGGGCAGCCAAGGCCTATCAGTTTGCAACCCATTAAGGCCCAAGTGAAAGGCGCAAGAAGCTGCATCACTAGCTTAATAAAGTGAGGATAAAAATGCGTTATTAATTCAGCCAAAATCCCCCTTTAAAAAGGATTTAAAATAGCTCCCTTAAGCCATTTTAATTTGGACAAAAAAACTACTTTTCTTGGTTATTCTTTGCTCTCTTTCAACGTGTGAAAAGTAACCCTCACAACCTTACAAGGGTTCCTAAAGTAAGCCTAAACTTTGAAGTTAAAGGTAAGTAATTATACTTGTGTACTTAGTATGGTTTGTTTATGAAAAATAAGAAGTATATGCTGGTTATGCTTGTGCTGGAAATTTGGACAGCATGTGTCCTAAGGATGGTTGTGCACTTTTCTTGTTAATTAACAGACTTTTATCTTCTTGGTTGGCTGAATTATGAAGTAAGACTTATATTTTTAACAAGTTTCAATTTGTTAGTGATGTAACCAAGCTGCTACACCACGTTTACAGTTTGAAAAGTGAGTTCGTATATGATATCGCAATTATGTTCTTAGTACGAACTTATGGGTTGGTAGTTGGAATTGTTATTCCACAACCTCCATCTAACTTGGGACTATTTTTGGACTGCTTTAAGGATGATTTCATGTGTGAGTATGTTGCAAAAAGTTTGGTTGAAATTAAAATAGATTTGGGATTGTTGACTTCAAAATATGGCGAGACGACGTAATGTGGTACTGCCTATTTATATGTTGTATAAGATTATTTTGTCCTGTATCTTGTGAGCTGTTGTAAGACTATGAAGGGTCTAAAACAAGCTATATATTATATGTACATAAGAATGGTTATTAGAAAATATGATTATAAGTGGAAAGGTTGAAAGAATGCCTTTGGGTCGCTAATTACAAGCTTGCTGCCCTGGTGTTATTTATTTATGAGACTGGACTGCCATGGATTATTTCTTAGCTACTAATACCAGTTTTGTTGTCTACTCTATTATAGATAAATATTTGGAGCAAAGGAAGGTTATTTCGAGGTAATAGCGAGGTCGTACAATCAAGTATGTAAGGTTACTCGATTTCGTATTACTTGGCATGAAATTTAGATTTTTCCTTGGCACATAAAGGCACTTACCAACCCTGACACAACTATTAACCGTGTATCTGCTCTTTCACATGTTCATATGATCCCATACATAGTTACCTTCAAATCTACATACATACTTGGATACTAAGATACATTAGTTCTTGTTGCTAAATAAAGTTCACAAGTTGTTTCATCTCATATGCATTTCATTATTTATGTAACGTACTCTTTTCATTGTCGTATTGTCTTGTATGATTATTTACATGTCACATGCTACATCTACAGTACTGCAACTCAAATATTATGACCACCAAAAGAATCATCTCAAAGCTAAATAAAAGATAAAGTATATGGCTTATTGATGGGTGGTAACCCGAGGGGTGGAAGAATCACCTAGCAGGTGTCCATCCCATTACGGGCGGTAGCCCTAAGGGTGAAAGGAAAAGTCTAGCAGAGGCCGATCCCGATATAGATTTACCACTGATCAGCTGGTCATTTCTATTATATGTTGTGCACAGATTATACAGTAAAGGTAAATTAATAAAAAGAACATAAAGTACATGATTCCACAATATAACTAAAGGTGGTCTCTTATCCTTAAAGCAGTGTATAATTTCATTTGAGTTGTTACTTCATATACAATATTTCTTGCCTTACATATTCAATACATCATCTCATACTAACATCCGTTATGGGGGACCTACATTTCATACTATAGGTACAGGCACTGGTAGATCTCCCAAGTAGGAGTGTATAGGATATCCAACTGTTGCTACCGAGCTCCAGGTTGTTTCGGGTCTTTGTGTATGTGTGTCTAGAGCTTATATTTTTATACTGTATAGTTAGTCGTGGCAGGGCCTGTCCCGACCTTTATCAGATACTTTTCCTTATCTAGAGGTTTTGTAGACTATATAAATTAAAGTGTGGTCATGTCTCATACTTTAGAAAACGTGTCCCCAACGACCTTGTCATTCGTATTTCCTTTTGGCTTGTTATTACTGTTAACTTTCTTGAAAGCATGTTGAATGTAGAAGCCCTAATAATATGTATAGAAAATGCATGGATACATGTTGGTTCTCCCGAGCCTTATAGGCAATGGGGGCCAGTCCGCCTTAACGGGATTTTGGGCGTGACAGGTCGTCACCGGTCGTTAAAAGCTCTACCGTTAAAAGTTTAACAACCGGTTTAAATCTGGTCATTCAAAAAGCTTTAATGACAACAAAAATCCAATCGTTATACATCTGTTAGACCCCGTAAATATTTTAATTGAGGTAAATTGTCGCATTGGAAAATTTTGCAAATATTGTGTAATTGATCTTAAGTTAATTGTGGTACATAAGTATAGGAGTTGAGTGTTTTGGGAGTTGTAATTTAAAAATTGGTTTCGGAAGTCCTTAATTGGATTTAAAATAGAAAAGTTTGGGGCCTAATTGGTCAATGGG
>JAOTQR010018027.1:3696-17346 GCA_025774065.1 Solanum ossicruentum
GTCCTTATACAAATTCTTGTGTCTCTAAACTATGTGCCACCATAGTATTATTGTTATTAACCTTGCTATTCTGGGAGATCCATATTGTCATGCTTGGTTTGCCTTGGCAAGTTGACCACACCTAGCCGAGGGTGTCATGCCCGTCGACCTTACTAAGGGGTTGTCATGTCTTAGATTCCAATTTGTAGCTACTTGGTCTATGTTGGTTGAGGTCTCTTCCCACATATGTGTGCTATGTGTAGATATATACATATACATACACACACACACACACACATATATATATATATAGATACACACACACATTGTGCTAGATTAAGGTTTTACAAGCATACTTTGTTATGAGCATTGATCATACATGTCATATTGATATTATATATCTATTGCTTATGATTATGCATTTTGACTATATTGGCTTATATTTTGTTGCATTGCATCCCACATACATAGTACATCCAAACGTGCTAACGCACACTCTATACCTACCTTATATTACCATATAGGGACTGGAGCTCTTTTTTATCATCCTCCACGTGGCTAGTTTGGTACTTCGGTTATAAGCATTGGTGAGTCCTCAAGTTCGAGGACACTATCTACCTTACTTTCTCTATTTTGAGACTTCTTTATGTTGAACACTTGTTATTATAAGGGTGAGCCCGGAAAGTGTCTTGGCCCCTACTCTATTCCATGTTAGAAGTGTTATTGGATATTATGATATACTTATGCAATGAGCTTGACTCTTTATGCTTTTATGAATATCATGATTTCCCTTAGTCTATTTCCCTTTTTATTATATCTCTTCTGGTTGTCTATTTTACTTCCGCAACCAAGGATGTGTGTATGTTACGATCAACAGGCTTCTTTGGGTTGTCTTCGTACTTCTCATTAGTTGTGTCATGTCTTGGCCCTAGACTTGGGTCATGACACAACTCAACTACTGTCAGAAGGGTACACCTCCTAGCAACACACTTCAAAATCAAAAGAATGATGGGTAGTGCATACCAGTTACTACTCGTGGTAGCAAGAGTACCATTCATCCTCCCATGGCAGTTGATGAGGATGACATTTGAGAGGAGACAATTAAGGTAAAGGATGCAGATAATGGAGATGATCGTTGCAAGGATATGGTGAGTGATGCTGAAGATGCACCACAGAACCTGAAACGAATTCCTAGGCCTCCTCCTCCTAACCGACAAAGAATTTAAAAGAAAGAGAAGGAGGGAAAGTTTAAGAACTTTCTCTGTATGTTGAAATAGCTGTACATGAGCATCCCCCTCATTGAGGTGATGGATAAGATGCAAAGGTATGTGAAGTACATGAAGGAACTAGTTACGAAGAAGCGCACTATGAGTTGGGAGCTCTTCTAAGTGTTTCAACATTATAGTGGAATTGCTATGAGGTCCTTAGTTCAAAATCGAGAAGATGCAGTGGTTTTACCATACCATACACCATTAGAGATAGGGAATTCGCAAGGGCATTGTGTGATATTAGAGCTAGCATTAGTCTAATGCCCCTTTCGATCTTCAAGAAGCTAAGACTTGGAGTTGTTGATGGTTGATCACATGGTGAAGAAGCCTGTTGGGATACTTTATATTATGCTTGTTAAATTTGAGAAGCTCATATTCCTTATAGACATTGTGATCCTAGATTGCGACGTGGACTTCAAAATCCCAATCATCTTACGAAGGCCTTTCCTAGACACTGGTCGAGCACTAGTGGATCTTGAAGCTGGCCAACTTAGGTTATGGTTGAACAATGAAGTTTTCATCTATATCTTTTAGTCTATGAAGAGGCCAGATTATCTGAAGAATAAGGTTTGGGCACTTAGTGAAGTCTGAGTAGTCAGGTTGTCCAAGTCATGTCGCGAAAATAAATCAAGCACTCCTTGGGAGTCAAGCCAAGGCTTTTGATGTAATAGTTGTAATTGTAGCTTTATTATTTTTAGTTTTCGGTCTTATAGGTAGTTTTCGTTTTTGCATTTTAATTGTAATTTAGGACATTTAGCTCGTTGCATGTAGGGTAATAGTGTGTTGTATGAAGAATGTGTAGGTACATGGCTAGGGCAACCATCTTTGGCTGAAAAGGCACCAAAACGTGCCTCTACAACTAGTTTTATGGGTAGTACATCACTCTACAACCCATACACCATCTCATAGATACTTCTAGTGAGAAAAAAAAAGTTTTGCACTCTAGTCCACAGACCAACGTTACGGCCCGTAGATAAAACTATGGGTCGTGAATAGGACTTGTCAACCCTAGGTAAGTTTTCTGTGTTTTAACTAAGTGTTGGGGTTTCTACGACCAACTCTATGAGCCATACAATACTCTATGACTCATGGACTGGTCAATGAAACTGAGGCCTCAAAAATAAGGTTCGGATATTCTATGAGACCATGATCTATAGGTTGTGAAATACTATACGATTGTAATTGGGGTTTTGTAGAGTCTGGGCCCATCAATTTTTGACTGACTCTATGAAATTATAAATAATGGGTTCAAAATATTTTGACCCATTTCTTGCCCTAATTACAAAATCTACCCGACTAAATACCACCCCAAAACATTCTGACCACATACAATAGCACCACCGCCATTTTCTAGCAAAATTTTGTGGCAGCCTAGGGTTTTTGGTGTCTGATTACCTCTTTCAATTTCTATAATTTAATTGCTCAACCTGGTAAGTTTTCATTTTTTAAAGAACTCTTGGTTTACAAATTATTGTGTGATTAGGTTGAAAATTTGTTTCAGCTATGGTTATCTTAGGCACAAACCTATTTGTGCAAATTGATACGATTGATAATTGAATTGTGGTTGTCCATGCATAAACATTGGTTGAGCCTCAGAATTTAGTGTAGTAGTTGCATTTTACACTTGAACGATGTGTTTGACACCTATGCAATCACTCACCATTTGAAATGAATTGATTATGTGCTTTGAAATGTGGCTTTTGGCAACACATGTTCGTTGTTTTGATGTTAATTCATTCATATGGAATTGGAATGGTTGGGAACGCATGCTTATAACTTTTTGATGGGGTATATGTGCAAATTATTATGCGGAGGTGTTGCTTACTATAGTATGAGTCATTTGGGTGTGTGTGTGTTGCTTCAATGCTGGTAGAATAGGTTGAAAAGGTCATATGGGGTCAGTATTGACGGATTCGGAAACTCAGGTGACTATGTTTTCGTAATTACAAGGGTTTTTTATGGTATACGGAACATTCTACGATTCGTAATTTTCTTTCATATGAAATTCCAGAAACTTGAAGATTCTGTGTACCTATCAGACAAGACTTTCTACGAGTCACAGAACATTTTATGGCTCATATATAGGTCTCTTGAACTCCTACCTGCAAAAGATTTAGATACTGGAATCATATACGACCTAGTCTATGACTCGTACAACTTTCTAGAAGTTGTACCTATCTCATAGATGCCATTCCAATAAACAAATTTTATGAACACTATTTCTACAAAAGCCTTCTATAACTCATAGTTCCCACCACGACCTATAGAGGTGCTTTTGCAGACTCTTTTGTAACTAAGTCTGATATATTTTTGCATTTTACTTTCTAATTCAGGGTCTAAATAGGTTGCATAAATGTCTATGTTTCAGGTACTATGGCCGCAAAGTCAAAACATGAGGAGATCAAAGCCATGAAAAGGAGGCTCATAGATGAAACCTCAGGGGAAGAAGAGATCTTGACACTCAAAGGGTCATTTGAGGAGCTCAATGTCTGACCTAACCCGGATGCTGACAAACCATAGACACATGCTTCCACAAAACTTCGGTAGACCCAGGCCCTTGGCATTCATACTCTCCAGCTTGATGAGGGAGACCACGACAAGAGAAGCTCTATTCAGATGTCTCCATCTAGAAAGGAATGGAGCTTAGAGTCAAATTTTCGCAATGAGTCAGAGACAGAATCCTCTACTGCACCATGGTCATCCCCACCTCTGCTAGATGCTCTTATGAGTTGGTGGTGTATCGCGAGCTTGCAAGACATGTATATAGAGGGAGTTCATGTTATCGAGCGGGGAAAACCAACCTAATCCATTTATGAGGAGCCCCAGGCCATCACAACAAGATTAGATAGAGGAGCCCCAGGCCATCACAACAAGATTATATAGCATCTTCAGTCTCTAGGACACTATCACTAGATACAGGCTCCAGTGGCTCACCAAAGCAATAGCAAGGTACTCCGCGACCATGGTATGACAGTTTTACGCTTCATACATAACCAACATTTAGGACACTCTTCCTAAGGGAAAGAAGACCTTTGCTCAGCCCAGACTGATGTAGACCATAGTGGTGCCCAGAGGTGGATATCTCAGAGACCACTATCCACTGTATGCTATTTTGGCCCGAGTTCCCAACCCCCAAATACACAGTAAAATTCGACAAGAGGTGGGGCAGACTAGGGACTTGAGTCTGATGACGAATTCAGACAACAGAGTTAGCTTGATGAGATGGCTAGATGATTTGATAGCTGAGCAAGGTCCACCTCCTGTATGGATCGCTACTCACTCGAAGCCTATTGTAAAGGTTTTTCTCTGTTTCCATGCAAAAATTTGGTGTTCAGTTATTACATCACAAATCTGGTCAATACTTGCAGATAATACTCTGATAGTAGAGCATGCAGTTTTAGTTTCTAGAATCTTGGATGGTTATGAGATAGATTGGGCCTGCCTCATTGCCGAGAAAATCCACGAGGCGACCTTGAAGAGGTCTACCACCATCCCCTTTCAATGCTTGATCTATAGACTCTTTCTAGAGTTGGGGGTGGAGAGTCTACATCAGCTAGACTCACTAATCGAGGTCCAGTATACTTTAGATGCCAGCTTGATTAAGTCTAAGAAGAACTCGGTGGCCCGAGCATCACACTAGCCATCTCTCATTCCAGAGATGTTTCTCCCAGTGCAACTACTTGAGGTTCCACCCACCACCACAACAACAGAGGAGAGGCCGCTACATACTGAGGCCGATGAGAAGAGAGGGACAATTACAACTACTCCTGTACTATATGCCACTTCATCATAGACAGACCCGTGGGCATGGTATACGTGTTCGCAGTATCCATTCAGGCCATGGCACAGTGATTGTCCCACACTGAGTTTTAGTTGCGTTAGTTAGTTCAGAAGATCAATCCCTTAGTCATCCAGATGATTACAGAATCAGAGGGCCGCTTGCCGGTATACACGGTCGTTGTTATTCAGGACTGACATTCAATTGTTATTTCTTGATGTCACCCAAGT
Source organism: Solanum ossicruentum (assembly GCA_025774065.1). NCBI lineage: Eukaryota > Viridiplantae > Streptophyta > Magnoliopsida > Solanales > Solanaceae > Solanum > Solanum ossicruentum. The sequence continues at coordinate 8,952 of JAOTQR010018027.1, forward strand.
TACACCTCCTTTTTAGAGGAAAAAGTGGTCATTATTAAGAAATAGAACCTAACAATGGTAAAGGTCAAACCCACAAGGAATACATAGATTCAAGAGAATTCACTTATTGCAATTTGAATAGTTAACCAACTTACGTCTGCAAAGGGTAAGGGGTTTTCAATAGTCAATGAGAAATATAACTAAATGAACTATCACAAGAGAGTAAATATGGAGAGAAACTAAGGTATTGTGTTCCCTGTGATTCCCCAACACAGTATCCTCGGATCACCTAATTCCTTTCTAGTGTATAGCATGCAGGATGGTAAGTTATATTCACCAAGCCTTTTGATGAAAGGTGAGAGGTGAATTTCACTATGCGACTTGGTCTATCTCCATAATGTGCATTGGTAATCCTTACCTATTAGTCCCAGTACAACCTCCCCTTGGCCCAGTTTGATTGATTAGATGAGAACACATCAATCGAATCCTATTAATTAATCTCTTTCCCAATTCATTATTACCTTGGTCTAGATAGTAAGAATAGGAAAGTTCTGTTTGCCACCACTAGAAAACATGCAAAACAAAGAGAGTTAATTAATACAAGTAGATGCACCATCTAAGAATCATGAATTATCTGGTTTTTGTTTGTTAGTTCTTCATGGTTCCCACGACCCTAGTTGTGGATTTAACTACTCATGCTATGTGTAGATGAAAGAGTTATGAATTGAGAAGACATAATTGAACAATGACACAATAGAATTAAGAACAAGAAAAATCCAACTTCCATAAGAATCACAACCTTAAATATGACACTAAAATACAAGTATTCCCAAAGACTCTTCAAGATGATCTTACAATTTTCTCTCTAAATACTGAGTTATGTGAGTACTAGGCGAAAACTTATGAAAAGTAACCTAAAAACCTATTTATAATAATCAAAATTCAAGTCCAAAACAAAATAGGAGAATTGTTTAGCACGCCATATGAATGCTATTTACGGGCTATTGCATTCTACAACCAGTAATTGAGGTCTTTTACTCAGCTATTGGAAATTTAGACTTTAACACTATGACACCCCTCTATGACTCATAATGTAATTTACAACCCATAAAGGGGGTTTCGTCTGATGAAATTCCTAAAAGTCCCAGTCTCTGATTGTCAGGGCATGAACCATCTTCTACAACTCGTAAAACCCTCTATGACTCATTTGCATGTTCGTAGAATACATGTCATAAAATAGACCCTCACTGGAATTGTTCACAAAACCACCCTACTACCAGTAAAGGGTCTTATGTAATAGCAAAAATCAACAACTTCTGCAATTTTTCGAAAAATCAAGCCAACCTGTAATCCTGCTAATATAAACACAAAAATTTAGAAAACGAACTAATATCGCATTGAGAATACACAAAATTCAAAGTTTTAAGCATCAAAAGTGTTGTATTTTGGGAGCATATCAACACTCTCAACTTAAAATTGTTACTTGTCATCAAGTGATAGACTCAATCTACATAAATAATACAATAACATAAGACCTCAACCCAATGACATACATCACATAAATCTTAGACTCAGACACCCCCACCAACTTTTCCAAATAGGATCAGATAGCTTTCTAGCAAACCAACACAAACTGGTGCATGTAACAACCCAACTATGACAAGCAAGATATTATCAACAATCCATAATCACTGAACAAGTATGTTGCTCACAATACAATACAAGTTTCCTCATAGAAATAAGTCTGATATCTGACACTCAATGTTGTTTTCATGTTTAACCTTTGGTCTATGCAAGATCACTCACTCTTACAATAGATGTTCATGCATAATGTCTAATACTATAGGCTTTCCACTATACTCACGACCTAGACCTTCAACTAACTGGATTCGGATCACTTTAGGAGTTTCTAGGCTTGTAACATAGGCTCAAGGGGCTTTGGTACGATATTATGGGAAAATAGTTACGAAAGGGCCTCCTTGTCACTGCGTTTTTCTATAGTTTTGCCCTATCAACTCTGTTACTTTCACCTTATTCTCCTTTTTTCCAATTTCAAGCTTTTCTGGGTGTGTTATTTTCGTTTTTCAATAGTTTGCCTTGTTTTTACACTTCATATTTTTGCCTTGTATCATACAATAAGGCATCACTTGATTTTCTTACACCTTGTACATGATTTTCCCTTTTTCACCATATCACCAAGTCACCCCCTTATTTTTGTGCTTCACCCTCACACCATCCACCCTCAATATAGGCTTTTTGCTTGTGTTAGGTGCGCTGAAATGAGCACAAAAAGTGCCCAAAAATGTGCCTCGAAATTGCCCGAAATTGTAATTTCTACATATCTCAAAATTTGTGCGTGATATCCAAAATCCAACTTCATATTCTTGATCACGGGGTGAAATTGAGTGGGGAATGGTTCTAATACTAATTTTACAGCAATCATATCAAAAGTCAAAAATCCATAATTTTACTTATTTAGTGTCTGTCCGCGATTGTATTGCGACACGCCTCCATCACAGATTAGTGTTATTTCTGCACTGTTTTCTTGTCTCGGGCCAAGGCTTTTAGGGCTTGGGCCTAAGTCTTCCTATGCGTGAAAATACCTATACTTAACCATATTTCACCTTCATATCATACAAGACATTTCCCAATACTCTCCCAAACACTTAGACAAATATTTTACTCAAAATCAAGGATCCCAAACTCACTACAGATCTTAAGGATTTCACTCAAGCTTCAAGTCTTCATTCCAATCTTCATCAAGGAATTCTCCAAAGGTAAGGTATCTGGGTTTCAACCATTGGGTCCTTTCAGCCATGGGGCCCAAGCTTCTTTTTTACATAAATCTCTTGTTTCTAACTTGATTCGCTTATGGGTCTTACCTACTATTAATAGGACTATGAACTATGTTGGGGTTTCATAAAAGTGAGGCTATTTAAGCATATTTTGAGCTATGAATCTTTGATCTACCTTGAGATTTGATATATTTTGCAAGGTGGTATTACCAAGTGTTGATTGGTTGATTTACTTCAAGATTTCTGGCATGATTTTACTATTTAATTGCATGGTTTTACAACACCATTACACACCTGCCAAGTGTTTGATAAAATGTCCGATTAGGGTTGTTGAACTATTGATGATCCATTGCATAACCTATGACTTGTATGACTTTATAATTATGAAAGGGATGTATATATGTATTGATTTCATGAATAGTATCTATAGTGTTTCAAGTTGACCATGCCATGTTCGTAGGGTGGCAGGCCCGAACAACCATATTAGGGGGTTTGTGTCTCAATTTCCTCGCTCAGGAGGTAGAAAGTGTCACAACCCAAGCCTAGCGCCTAAACGTGACACAACTCATGGGGAACCCGAAAAGACCCTAAGCAAGACTCTTAACATATTATTACACATCATTGGTCACGGAAGCAAGTAAATGGCGTAATAGATTAGAAATAAGGACAAAGGGACTAAGGAGAAATCTCATAACATAAATATCAGAACAAGAGAGTCATGGCTCATAGAATAGATCATGTCCAATAATACCTCTAAAACTAGATATTTGGCGGGGGCCAAGACAATCAACCAGACTCACCCTCATAGTCAATATATTCATAAAAGAAATATAGTCTTAGAACATAGTATGAGATCGTAAACATTGTCCCCAAAATAGAGGACTCACCAAAGAGCTTGAGAAAAGTCGTACTAGCCACATGGAGGAGGATGATCATGTGGGGTTCCAGTTCCTATATGGTGACATCATGTAGGCATCGAGTATGTGTAAGCATGTTTGAATGTACTAAGTATGTAGGATACAATGTAACTAGTGAAAAGCACCATAAGCAAAATGCATAACATAGGCAATGGGTAAGCATATAAAAATATGACATGTATGAATGATGCTTGAAGTAAGATCATGCTTATATAGAACATAACACATGTGTTACGGAGATACCATTATTAGTGCATAATATATGTGTACGGAGAGACCATTATTGGAGAGGCGAATGAGGTACGAACCCCTCATTAGGTTGATGAGGTACAAACCCTCTAACATGGTTGATGCGGTACAAACCTCCTAACATGGTTGATGGGGTACAAACACCCCAACATGGTTATCAAGGTACAAACCCCTCGATATGGTTGCATGGGCGTTACCCCTCTTGAGCGAGGTGATCGGGGTACAAACCCCTCAACAAGGTTACCCGAACCTACTAGCCCTCGAGTGAGGGGTGGTTCATTCCCAACACTATAGAGTTAATATCATATACATACTTCCCTTTCATCGTCATAAAGTCATTCAACTCATAAGACACACATTAAATATTCAATTCCTCAAGAAATCATAACCGGGTCATTTTATTCGAACACTTGGCGGGTGTGAAGTGTTAGTGTAAAACCATGCATTTCATGAGTGGAATCACTCTAGAAAATAAAATGTAAAACCATCAATAGATACTTGGTAACACCCTCAAGCAATATACAACAAAACCCTTCATCAAATCTCATAATAAATCTTAGATTTAGAGCTCAAAATATGCTAAATTATCATTTCATACACCCCAACATAGTAGGCAGTGAAATTCATAATAGATAAGAATCATGAGTAAATAAACTTTAAGTCATGCAATTTTAGGTAAAAGAAACCTTGGGTATCATGGGTGAAAGGAACCCATGAAAGAAACCCAGATACCTTGACTTTGGAGAATACTTGGAGAAATTGAAGATGAAGACTTGAAGCTTCAATGAGAACCTTAAGATCTGGATGAGTTTTGAGACTAGAATTTAGGAGTGAAATATTTGGGTAAGTGTTTAAGTGAGTATTGGGGAATGGTTTCAGTGATATGAGGGTGAAATAAGGCTAAGTATAAGAATTTTAATGTATGGGAACATTTAGGTCCAAGACCCAAAAGTCTTGGACCAAGATAGAAAGCTGGCGAAAAATATTCATAGAAGTGTGCCCTTTGCGCGTCACGCTAGGGGCGCAGATCATCTCTAGAAAATTTCATTTTTGCGATTTTCAAATTTCGGTATAGCTGCTCTTAAATCGGGGTCAGACCCACTTCGCACTCAAGTGACCCCCTTAACAAGAATATGAAGTCAGATTTTAGATATCATGCATTGATTTTGAGATATATGAAAATTACGATTTCGGGCATTTCCGAGGCACATTTCGGGCATTCTTTAGGGTCGTTTCAATATCTCCCCCTTGAAAACCTTCATCCATGAATATCAAAGAAATATATATGAGAAGAGTAATCATGGAGATATAAGCCACAACAAGAATGCAACAACACACTCAAAACCTCATTTCCCAATTCTCAACACAAGTGTAAAATTACCATGAACTTTGTCAACATAAACAAGAATGCATGCAAATGACTTAGGGGTTGGGGCATGAGACATGTAATCACATAGAAGTCATAGAATTAGTACCTTAGGCTTGAGTAAAATGGAAAAGATAATGGTATCATTTTTGCATATCCGTTTCGGCCTCCCAAGTAGCACTTTCGACTTATTGATTCCTCCAAAGAATCTTAACGGAAGAAACATCCTTACCCCTCAACCTCTTCACTTATCTATCAAAGATCTCCACTGGAACTTCTTCTTATGTCAATTGTATTCAACTACCCTCACAACATCATTAGGAACAATAGCATTAGGATCTCCTATACACATCATCAACATAGACACATGGAAGACTGGATGAACTAATTCCATTTCCCTAGGCAAATCCAACTCGTAGGCCACCTTACAAGTCCTTCTTATCACCTTATAAGGACCAACATATCTAAGTCTTAACATGACCTTCATACCGAATTGGACCCACCCTTCATTGGTGACACCTTCAAGTAGACCGAATCACCAATGTTAAACACAAGCTCCCTCCTTCTCACATTGGCATAAGAAATTTCCCTACTTTGGGCCGTCTTCAACCTTAATCTAATCATCCTAACCTTCTCAAGAGCCTCTATAACCAGATCTGGTCCTAAAAAGGATGCCTCTCCTACCTCAAACCACTCAATGGGTAATCTACGGTGTCTACTATAATGAGCCTCAAAAGGATCAAGACCGATGCTAGAATGATAACTAGTGTTATAGGAAAACTCAATAAATGGAAGATGATAATCCCTACTATCCTTAACCTCCAATACGCAAGCCCTAAGCATATCTTCAAATGTTTGGATAGTTCTTTTGGCTTGGCCATCTATTGGAGGGTGAAAGTTCGTACTAAGTTCAACCTTTGCAGCAAGACCCCTTTGGAAAGACCTCTAAAAGTGTGAAGTAAATTGAGCACCACGATCCAGTATGATAGTAAAAGGAAGCCTGTGCAATCTCACCAAGTCATGAATGTACAACCTAGCTCACTCTTCAGCCCCATATGTAGTCTTAGCTGATAGAAAGTGAGCCGATTTTGTCGTCCTATCAACCATGACCCACATAGAATCAAAACCCTTCCTAGTCTTGGGCAATCCAAATACAAAATCCATATTAATCTCTTCCCACTTCCAAGTAGGAACCTTGGGTTAGTCCGCCTGTCATTTGATGTTCGGCTTTGACTTGTTGGCAACTATGGCAACTGGACATAAATTTTGCAATATCTTTCTTCATGCCTCCCCACCAATACACCTCTCTCAAATCTCTATACATCTTAGTAGAACCAATGTGAATAGAATAGGAAGAACCTTGAGCTTCATCAAGAATCCTCTCTGTCAAGCTATCAACACAAGGCACACATAACCTACCTTAGTATCTATGGGTACCATCTCCCCCTTAGGAGACAACCTCTACCTTTCCCACACTAATCAAGGCATTTAATTCTAACAAGGAGGGATCAAGGGCTTGATTAGCTTTCATCTCGTCAACTAATGAAGATTTAGAACCATCAACAACAACAACAACACCATTATCCACCTCTACCAACCTAACTCACAATCTAGCCAACCAATGGACCTCTCTAGACACCTCTTTATCACCACCATAAACATGAGCTAGGATACCCATAGACACCCTACTCAAAGCATCTGCCACAACATTAGTCTTACCCGGATGATAATGTACACTCATATCATGGTCCTTAAGAAGTTCTAACCATCTCCTTTGCATCAAACATTGTGATATACCATGGGGTCAATGGTCTAGGCCAATTTCTAATTACATCCATCTTCGTAGGGTGCACCTTATGCCATCCCCTGACACAACGTGACCTAGAAAGACAACTTCTTTCAGCTAAAATTCATACTTCTCATATTTGTCATATAATTTCTCCTCCCTCAATCTTTGCAACACTACCCTCAGATGACCCATATGCTCCTCCTCATTGTGTGAATAGATCAAAATATCATCAATGAAGACCACAACAAACGAATCAAGGTAGGGTTTGAAGACCCAATTCATATGATCCATGAAGATAGCCGGTGCATTGGTCAACCCAAAAGATATCACAACAAACTCAAAATGCCCGCACCTAGTCCGGAAGGCCATCTTGTGATTATCACACTCTCTCACTTTCACTTGATGATACTCGGACCGAAAATCAATCTTAGAGAAGTGACTAACCCCTTGCAATTGGTCAAATAAATTATCAATTCTTGGAAGAGGATACCCATTCTTGATGGTGACCTTATTAAGTTGTCGGTAGTCAATATACATTCTAAGAGACCCATCCTTCTTCTTCACAAACAACACCGGTGTACCCCAAGATGATTGGCTAGGCCTAATAAAACCCTTCTCCATGAAATCCCTCAATTTCTCCTTCAACTCCTTTAACTCCATCGGGGCCATATAATAATGAGGAATAGAAATAGGTTGAGTATCGGGGAGAAGGTCTATGCCAAAATCTATTCCCCTTTCGGGAGGAACATCGGAAAGGTCATTTAGAAAGACATCATGAAACTCATTTACAACTGAGCCTGACTCTATGGGAAGGACTTTGCACTCCACATCTCTAACCCTCACAAGATAATAAAGACATCCCTTATTGATCAACTTATGGGCTTGAATGAAGAGATGAATCTACCCTTAGCTTCCACATCATGACTCTCCCACTCAAGGACGGCTTCATTTGGGAATTGGAATTTGACCCTACGGGTTCTATAATCAATAGAGGCATAGTATGCATGCAACCAATCTATCTCAAGAATGACATTAAAATCAACCATATCTAACTCAACAAGACCAGAAAGCAATATTTTATGAAAAATGAAAATGGGAAAATTCCTATAGACCTTTCTAGCAACAATAGATACACCAATAGAAGTAGATACCTCATATGATTCAAGTAACAAATTGGGCTCAATATGGAACGTTTTGGTAACAAAAGCGGTAGCAAAAGAAAGAGTGGCACCTGGATCAGTCAATACATACACATCAAAGTCAAAGAATTTCAACATACCAATAGCAACATCGGACACCT
>JAOTQR010018038.1:0-17346 GCA_025774065.1 Solanum ossicruentum
CACTCCAACCCTCATTCCCACCCTACCCGCACCTCTTCACCCTCAATTTTTAAATTAAAAAATATTAAAAAAATTTACCCACTCTACCCGCCCCTCACTTGTCCCCTATACCCCACCCTATCACCATTTAAAAAAAAAAGTTCATTTTCAAGCCTCATTGGACCACCTGCTCCCAAATATTTTTAAAAAAAATAAAAAAATTTCACTACCCCCTCCCCTCCATTTCCACCGTACCCTGATACACCTCCCCCCACCCCTTCCAAATTAAAAAATTTAAAAGAAAGATAAAAGAATACCAAAATTTTTCACCCTCACTCCTAAATTTTTTCTAAAGAGAAATTTAGAAAATCCAAAAGATAAAGTTAATATTTTTAACCCAAATGCCAAAACCCCCATTCCCATTCCCTAAAATTTTTAATGAGAAATTTTAAAAAAAAAAATCTCCCCACCCTTTATACCCATCGGAGCCCCTACCCCTACCTCAATTTTTTTAAAGAAAAATTCAATAAAAAAAATATCCCCCCACCCCCACCCCCGCCACCGCAAACCCCCTCAATTTTTTCTAAAGAAAAATAAAAAATAAAAGAAATCAAATATTTTCGCCCCCCCCCCAAACATTTCCATCCTACCCTCCATCCTCTTCCCTCTATTTTTAAGAAACAAAATTTACACACACAAAAATTTTTTAGTGCAAAAAAATTTTTTTTTTATTATGAGTGAGAGATCTATGGGTTTATATGAGTACTCATATTTTATTCATTTTGATCATATTTGTATAAACTCTTAAAATAGATAAGACTATATTGCCTATTTAGAAAGTATGAGTGATCTATTAAATAATAAATATAGGTCAAATAGACTCCTTTGTCACGCCCCAAGTCCCATTAAGGCGGACTGACACCCGTTGCCAATAAGATCCGAGAGAACCAACCTATATCTATGCGCTTTCTATACGTATTATAAGGAATTTCTATATTCAACATGCCTTTATGAAAGTAAACAGTAACAACAAGCCAAAACGAAATGCATATGGCTAGGCCGTTGGGGCCACAGTGTCTAAAGTACGAGACATGACCACACATTAATTTACATAGTATACAAAGCCTCTAGATAAGGAAAAGTATCTGATAAGGGTCGGGACAGGCCCTGACTCGACTAACTATATAATACAAAAATATTAAATTCTAGAGATACACAAAGCTCCGAAGCAACCTGGAGTTTGGTAACAACAGCTGGATATCCTGGAGCTGCTGTACTCCTACTGTGGAGATCTACTAGCACCTGTACCTGCAGCATGAAATGTAGGTCCCCCGTAAGGGACGTCGGTACGGGATAACGTAATGAATATATAAGGTTGGACATATTGTATATTATAACAACTCAAATGAAATTATGTACTGGTATAGGATAAGAGACCACATTTAGTATTACTGTGGGATCATATACTTTATGTTCTTTTTATTACTTTACCTTTACTGTATAATTTGTGCACAGCATATGATACAAATGACCTGTTGATCAGTCGTAAATTTATATCAGGATGGGCCCTAGCTAGGCTTTTACTTTAACTCTTTGGGCTACCATCCATGATAGGATCGACCCTGATTAGGTGATTCTTCCACCCCTCGGCTACCACCCATCAATAAGCAATATACTTTACCTTTCAATTACCTTTGAGATGATTCTTTTGGTGGTCATAATGTTGGAGTTGTAGGACTGATAAGTGACATGTAGATAATCATACTGACAATATGACAATGACAAGAGTATGTTACACAAATAATGAAATGTGTGTGAGATGATAAAGCAACTCGTGAACTTTATTTAGCAAAAAGAACCCATGTAGCTTGGTATCAATGTATGTATGCAGATTTGAAGGTGACTATGTATGGGAGCGTATGAACATGTGAAATAGTGGAAACACGGTTAATAGTTGTGTTGGAGTTGGTACGTGCTTTTATGTGCCAAGGATGGATCTATGTTTCATGCCAAATAATACGAAATCAAGTAGTCTTACATACCTCGTTGTATGACCTCGTTACTACCGTGGAGTGACCATGTTTTCCCTCAAATATATATCTACAGTATATTAGGCAATAAGACTAGTATTAGTAGCAAAGAAACACTCTTGGCAGCCCAATATCATAAGAACTAACACCCGGGCAGCAAGCTTATAATTAGCGACCCAAAGACATTCCTTCAACCTTTTCACTTATAATCATACTTTCTAACAACCAATCTTATGTACATGCCATATACATCTTGTTTTAGACCCTTAATAGTCTTATAACAGTTCATAGGATACAAGACATAATAATCCTGCACAAAACACACAAATAGGCAGCATCACATTCGTATTCTTGCTGCGTTTCGACGTCAACAATCCCGAACCTGTTACAACTTTAACTAAACTATCCTCAACACATATATACACATAAACAGCCTTAAAACAGTCTTAGAGTAGTACCAAAGCAGTCATGAAGGACGTGAGGCAATAGCCTTCCATCCATCAGCCCACAAGTTCATACTAAGAACACAATTGCGATATCCTAGAAGGACTCACTTTTGTGGACTGTAAAAGTGATGCAGCAGCTTAGTTACATCACTAACAAACTATACCTTGTGAAAAACATAAGTCTTACTTCATAATTCAACCAACCAAGAAGAGAAAATCCTCTTGAATAACAAGAAACGTTCACAACAATACTTAGGACATATGTTGTCCAAATTTTCAACACAAGCATAACTAGCAGATACTTCTTGTTTGTCATGGGATAAGTATAACAAATACATGGATATTTCCACTTACCTTAGCCTTCAAGGTTCAGGTTTCTTTCAAGAACCCTAAAGGGTTGTGTAGGCTGCTTTTTGAAATGAAATAAAGAGAGAAAAAGAGTCTTTATGAAAGCTAAAAATTTATTCCAAAGTGAAATGAATTAAAGAGTTGTTTTTTAGCCCATTTAAATAGTTTCTTTGGCCGACTTTCTTTTGAACTTTTGACCACACATTAGCACGTGTTAGGAGCCTTTTGATGTAGCAGCTTGGCCCTTATACTTGGGCCTAAATGGGTCTCAAAGTTGATGGGCTTTGGCTGCCCATTTTTCAAATTCCTTTTCAGTTAGTTTGGGCCCAATTAGCCTAGTGGTTTGTGGTGTACTTGTGCCCTTTTAATATCCTTCTTGGGCTAAAAATATAGTCCATTTATGATGCTAAAACATGGGCTAAAGTTACACCCTTAACATGGACTTTATTTATAATCGTACTTGGACAAATTCGATGTCGGACCTCGTCTCCGTTTAGCTAGCAAATTTAAGCTAAGCAAATAGGTGACTCACCTGTTAGTTTCTTAAGTCATACAAGTACTTCAATTCTCTCACTTTGATTAGGATCAGGATCTCCTCAATTTGACACAAAACATGTATACACTCGACCCTCTTAAGCGTTAGACGCACCTATCACCCTATAACATGAGATTCAAGCACTTTTAAAAATTGACGCTAATTTGAAAAGCCATATCATGTTTCATTTGCATAGTACTAGTATTACCACCCTACCAGAGCCATCCAATACCTTTTTAGGGTAACGAACAAAGCTGATCTTATGAATCCATCTAAACAGGGTCATCTCAGTGACATATGAGGAGTTGTACAATCTGGTGCAATCCTATCCTACACAAGTTATATAGTTTATGGGTTCAATCTACTATTACTCTTAATCATATCAGTGCTTAATACTACTTCCAATATATTATTTATATGCTCATAACTTTAATAGTAAAATTACTCAAATTTTTATTTTATTTTTTGGGACTTAAGCACAACTTTAGCTTTTCTCAAGGGTGTTCACAGTTTGGATAAAAATGACCCAAATCAAAAAACCTAATTAAACTAATTAAATAAATCGATTTTATTTGGATTTGGTTTGGTTTAGTTTGAGTTTAGTTTTCTAAAAACTTATAGTGTTTGGCTTGGTTTAGATATATTCCAAAAAATCAAAGAAATAATCAAATCGAACTGACAAATTATATAAATATATTTTATAATTAAACATACACAATATATTACTTATAAAAGTAAGTTTGAAGATCTTATATATGTTTTTATCAAATTTTATTTTTTTAAATATATTTATGAAAGCATAAATGCTCAAGATGAAAACATTTATCTTATTGATTTTATGTATATATATGAATGTTTATGACATGTCTTGGCAGAACTAGAAATATCACTATCGCTTCCTTCTATGTCAAAATAGCAATTGAAATTTTATTCTTTGTAAACTTAGTTACTGAAAGTTCTATACTATCAGCCTAACTAACTATTTTTCATTTTGAAATGATTGTTGTCACATTTTCTCCGTCTTGAATATATCATTGTTTTTATTTTTGTGTATGATTAATAACCGAACAAAGCCAAACCAAATCACAATCGATAATAACAAGCCGATAATTGTATATTGTAATTGATTAGATTTAATTTTGAAAATTTATAAATTAATTAAGTTGATTGATTTTAATTTTGATAAATAATCAACTCGTGAACACCCCTACATGACATTAAGACTCATGGTGTTATGACTTTGATTTGATGTAAATGTTTATTTCAGTATTTCGCGAATGGAAATTTGATTATTATTGAAATGGGTCTATTTATCGAGTTGGAGTGTAAGTGTCAAACGACTTAAATAAATTATACGATGAAGAAATTTGGAACTTTATGATCCAAAATCTAAAAATTAATGATCAAGTAAAACAAGCTGGAGCATATATTTAGGCACAAACAAATGCATAAATTTATCAAGTTATGGTCTGTTGATTCTTAAAATTTGATTAATTTCATCAAATCTTATTTTTATTTTTTCTGCTAATGCCACCATAGAAAAACTTCCTTTCGTTTTTTCTTTTCTTTGAGAAAGTTTTAATTAAAGGACGTATGTTTTTAAGGAAAAAAGGAATATAAATAAAAAAGAAAATTATCCAAAAATATGCTTACAAGATATTGGATCTGAGATATAAAGGAGGAGAAATCTCAAACGGACCAAAAAATCAGTGAAGACTAATTTAGTTAGTCGGTAAGAGTTGTAATTTATGGTAAGTATGATTTTTTTATGTGAAAATTGTTTTGAAATATTTAATCTGATTATTGAAGGAAAAGGTCTTTTCCTTTATTTAGACCGATAGATTTTAGATTTTTTTATGAGTAAGTACGTGGTGGACAAAAAATTAGGATAAGGAAAAAAGAAACAATAAAGGGGAAAGGTGCAAATATACCCATAATTTTATAATTTAGAGCAGATATAATTTTCTTTAAAAATGTATTACAAATATATTTTTAACTAAAAATACATACACTTTTGACGTCTAACAAAAGGTGTGTATTTACCTTTTTTTCGTCAACTAATTCTAAAGTTAATTCCATACAGGAAAGGAAAGGGAAAAGAAAATAGGACAAGACATCCTAGTTACTGTTGAATTCGGTTTAGTGGTACATAACTTGCTCTTAGTTGCGGATTTCTGGATTTGTTGCTTATAAATATATTCATAGATTTTTCGACTAGACCTAAATGAATTTTCAATTTTCAATAAAAATACATCTCAATGGCCGTTTGGCAGGAAGACATCATGCAGATGATACAAACAAAAGTAAGCATTGGAGACTATGTACGGATGACTGCCGTCTGCAAGTCATGGAGATCAATGCTTGCTCGTCGCAAGCCTGATCATCATCTCGAAGCCCCTTGGCTTTTGCAGCTCAAAGATTGTGCCTACAACCATCATACAGGATTCAACTTCTATAGCTTATCCGAACAGCGTTTTTATTCTTTTAAATTCCCTACTCATATCTTGAATAAATACCCTAAGGTAGCTTATACTGCTACCTATTGTTGTGCAACTTCTAATGGTTGGCTGGTTATTGTTACTGGGCCCATTCATAACCCTGACATGTTCCTTTTCGACCCTATTTCACAAATCGATGTCAAGCTTCCTCCATTGACCACAATACCATTCTCCTCTTCATATTTTCTGGAGCAATGTCAAATAGCATTAATGGTCTATATGGTTCATGTGTTTTCAATCTCGGATGATCTCATAATTGCCGTGGTTTTTATGGATGTCACGACTGATGAAGAAATCTTGGCATTCTATAATTGTGACGTTGGAGTCGCAGAAGAAGAGAGATCGTGGAAAATATTCGATAGATATCGATCAATTCGCGACTATTCTATTGAGAGCATGTTATTTCACAATGGTGTATTGTACACTCTTATTTCAAGTCAGGATGATGATAAGAGAATTGGTGAAGAAATCGATCATGTCGTCATTCTCAAGCCTGATTGTTGCCAGGTGAAGGTGAAAATAATCAATATAGCAAAACACAACACCGCTCCTCATATTCGACCTCGTGATAGTGAGCTCGGTTCTATTGCTTATTCTGGCCTAAAGTATGTGTACTTGGCTAAGTCAATCACAGGGGAGATGCTTATAATTTGGAACAATACAGATCCGTTTCCTGAAGATAAAAATGAGAATAATGAGGATGAGGATTATGAGGATGAGGAGGATTATATACTCGAAGACTATATACTCGATACCTATCATACTAGTAAATTAACAGTTGAGCGATATGAAGGTATCTCTAAAACAAGTAAAGAATTTGAACCTATCACTAGTTTGGATGATCAAGCACTATTTGTGTCACCAAATAGCAACTCTTTCTCTATTCCTGCAAGAATTGACCGCAATGGATGCCAAGCAAATTGCATCTATTTTACTGTTCATGGCCTTGATGTTCTCTACAAGAAAGCTTTAACCCTTTATCGCCAATCGGGTCTTTACTGCATGCAAGAAGGAAGGATCAGACGACCTTTCCCTAATCCACCATTATGGTTTCAACCACGACTTCGCAATTAAACAACTACCTTTTTCCTTTTAATTTATAAGTCATGAGTTACTTATGTTAATTACTTATATCAATTGTGGTAGAATGTGATCATTAGTGGTTAGTAATTTTGTAACCTTTAGCACATTATTCCTCTCATTCGTCTACCTGATTATTATAGTTTATATAAGTTCATTTATTTATCTACATTATTATTATTCATTTACTTATAATTCATTTAAGGTTATAATTGATGTAGAGTTGATTCGTCAGTTATTTGCTCAACTAATAGTTATTATCTCGAAAAGTCACTTTCTTTGTTGAAGAAAATTAAAATCACCAAAATATGACTTTTATGAGATAATAACTATTAGTTAGAATGATCTGATAAAAAATCAACCTAATGGATGTAGCTTTTATAACAGTAATGAATCCATTCAATTCTTTCAACTCTCTATCTCTCTTTATATATAAGAATTTTTTATGTAAACATATACTAAGTCTATATTCATGTCATAAAAACGGAGAATAAGTAGTGTGCGGCCTCCACATAAAGGGACTTTAGGATGAATCCCAAGATTTTGGAATTTATAGACAAAATTTTGTAATTGACTCAACCCTTTGTAGGGTTAAAGTATATATAGTATACCTTCTCTAGAATAAATTAACAATCAAGCTTCCTTAAAATCAATTTTCATGTTATTTAACATTATATATTCAAACAAACATCACTGTTGATTTGATTTGATTTGGTTTGAAACAATTGTAAAATTAATGTCAAACCTGATATCATTTAAGAAGCATTAGTCCAGGGGAGAAGAGGCTATTAATTAGAAGATGAAGCGAAAGAAAAAGATAAAAGTGTTAAAAACCTCTTGAATATGACACAAATTATTGTTTCATTTCGAACTATGTCAATCTTTAAAATATTCCTCTAATTGAGTAACTGAACTTAAATATCCCTTTTACCTTCTAAGGTAGGAAATCTTACGTAGATTTTACCTTCCCAGATCCTATTCGTGTGATAACACTGGTCATATTGTTGTCGTCGTTGTTGGTAGGAAACAAAATCACTTGATCTAAAGGGGAAATTAATATATTTATTTGTTGGAAGATCACAGTTTGTACACCTCAAACTCCTAATAGTCAGCTTGTATAACAACACTCTTTATCTTATAAACAACCTGGAGAGTAGTTTTTATATGATTACGATAGTGTCGGGCTTGCTTGCACTAGCTTGACTATTCCACCGGGTACTTTCAACTCTCACTAACACAATTAGCAGGAGCAAATCGACCCACTAAGGCTTTGTCTCTACTGGAATTTGAACTCTCGATGATTTGACACATCTGTGGTTGGTTAGAAACTTCTGCATTCTAGCTATCCATCACGTCGTTTACCACATTCTTTGGGAAAGAGAGATGTCCTTCTATTTCTGGAATGGTGATCCACTGTAAAGGCAAACCGACATGTTTTAATCTAAGAAAGCAATAACACAATGTGCAATATAACAACTATCTTAATCAAAACGAATACTCTATAGGCACGTATACAATGAAGTACGTCAAACTTCAGTTTTCATTGGATAAAAATCATACCTCATAACAAAGTCGAGATAGTGTTTGAGAAATGCATCATGTTTCTACTTGTGGATGAAGAGCTTGAAATCATGATTCTGAATCTCTTCAATTTTGGGAAAACAATGAATAACACAAAATAAATATGACACAATAATATGAAAAATGGGAAAATAATGACACCAAGAAATTTAACGTGGTTCACCCAAAACTTTTGGGTTACGTCCACAAATCAACACTTCTATTATATTTCTTCTACTATTACAAATAGTAGGCACAAGTATACAATTTCTTCTACTATTACAAATAGTAGGCACAAGTATACAATTTCTTATACTATTACAAATAGTAGGCTCTCAGAGAAAAATACCAAAAATAGTGGAGACACTATTTCTTTTAGGAAAAAATATTTAATAAGTACACACTCTAATTTTTCTTCACAGACTATTTTGTTTTATAGTCTATGGCATACCACACAGAAGAAAAATTCTCACTTTCTCTCTGTGGATATCTTTGTATTTTTTTTCTCTTTCTGGATGATGAAATGAAGAACAAATTACTCCTTTATATAAAAGTAATTTTGATAGGTGGCAGCCTTCCTTTTAATTTATTTGTCAAAAGTTGGCCACCAACTTTTGGCAACAAATCAGCCAACAATTGAAAACAATTTGCAGGAAGTTGCCAGCTTTGAATTAATTGCATGTGGGTTGTTAACAAAAAAAAAAGGGCTGGACCCCATAAATCTCCCCCTCTAGACCTATTTCCGGAAGGAGGTATCTTCATCTTCTCAGAGAGAGCTCATACCGATAAGTTCTTTGCACAATTCAAACTTGTCTCTTGTCACAACCTTGGTTAGCATATCTACAGAATTCTCATTTATAGAGATCTTTTCAATTTGCACAGATTTGTCCTCTATCTTTTCTCGAATCCAGTGGTATCTCACATATATGTGTTTTGTCCTTGCATAGTACATCTAATTCTTGCTCAAGTCTATCACACTTTGGCTATCACAATAGACAACATACTCTATCTGTTGCAACTTAAGCTCTTGAAGGAATTGTTTAAGCCATATCATCTCTTTGCTAGCTTCAGTAGCAATAATAGACTCTGTTTCAGTTGTAGATAGTGCAATACACTTCTGCAACTTTGACTGCCATGATATAGCTCCCTCTGAAAAAGTAAACAAATATCCGATAGTGGTTTCTGTTATTAAGGTCACCAACCATATTAGCATCTGTATAGCCCTTCAAGATTGGACTAGAGCCTCTAAAACACAAATATTCATTTAAGCTTCCTCTCAGATACCTGAGTATCCACTTCACAGCTTCCCAATGCTCTTTTCCTGGATTATCAAGAAATCTGCTTACAACACCAACTGCATGAGCAATATCAGGTCTACTGCATACCCTTGTATACATTAGACATCCAATGACATAGGAATATGGAATATTGGCCATATTCTCTTTTTCCTCCTTTGTTGTGGGCACATCTTCTTGCTCAACTTCATATGACTAGTAAGAGGTGTGGTAACAGGCTTAGCATTCTTCATATTGAAGCGCTCCAACACACGTTCAATGTACTTCTTTTGTGACAAATAAATCTTCCTTTCATCTCTGAGACAAGTGATCCTCATGCCCAAAATTTGTTTGGCATGGCCCAAGTCTTTCATAGTAAAAAACTTACACAACTCATTCTTCAGCTCGTCAATTTTGGAAGTATCCTTGCCCACAATCAACATTTCATCCACATACAACAATAGGATGATAAAATCATTATCAAAAAAATTTTCTACAAACACACAATGGTCTGAAGAAGTCTTGTTGTAGCCTTGCTCCCCCATAACAAATTCAAACTTTTTGTACCACTGTCTAGGAGCTTGCTTTAGGCTATATAGACTCTTTTTGAGTTTGCACACAAAATTTTCTTTACCTTTTACTTTGAAGCCCTCAGGTTGTTCCATATAAATCTCCTCGGTTGTTCCATATAAATCTCCTCTTCTAGGTCACTGTGAAGAAAAGCTATTTTCACATCCATCTCCAAATTTAGACGAGCAGACAGACCAAGAACTATAGAAATAGAGGACATTTTCATGACAGGTGAAAATATTTTGTCAAAGCCAATACCCATTCTTTGACCGAATCCCTTAAATACCAATCTGACTTTATATCTGGGATTCTGGGTGTGTTCTTCAATTTTAACTTTGAACACCTACTTATTCCGCAAAGTTTTCATGCCCTTAGGCAATTTTACCAACTCATAAGTATGGTTCTTATGCAAGGATTTCATCTCATTTTGCATGGCCTCTATCCATTAACCCTTATGTTCATCTTCCATTGCCTCCTTATAACATTCAGGTTCTCCCCCATCACTGAGTAGCATATAATCATTTGATGAATAACGAGATGAAGGAACATGTTGTCTTGTGGACCTCTTAAGAGGAATATTTGATTCATCCACAACTTCATGAGTTGGAGGATCATTAATAACACCATTATTGTTATTATCAATATCAACATGTTGATCTTGAACATGATCCTGGGCATCGTTATGATTATCGAGCCAGCCAACATTATGCACACTTTCGTGAGGCACTTCATCAAAATGAACTACACCATCATGACTAGTGGATTCCAACTTTTCAGCTTTCTTGATGTCTTCAATTGTTTGATTCTCCATGAAGACGATATCACGGCTTCTCACAAGCTTCTTTTCTATTGGATCATATAGCCTGTAACCAAATTCATCAAGGTCATATCCAACATGGATGCACTGTCTTGTCTTGGGATCTAACTTTGACCTCTCATCTTTTGGCACATATACAAATGCTTTGCAACAAAACACCCTCAAATGGTCATAGGAAACATCCTTGTCATACCAAACTTTGTTTGGAACATCACTTTGAAAAGCCACAGTAGGAGATAGATTAATCACATGTGCAACACTCAATAATGCCTCCCCCCCAAAAGGAGTTTGGCAACTTTGCTTTAGAAAGCAAACATTTAACTCTCTCCATCATAGTCCTGTTCATCCTCTCTGTCAAACCATTAAGCTGAGGAGTCTTCTGACGTTTAATACCTTGATGCTTGCAATATTCGTCAAACGGTCCACAATATTTACCACCGTTATTAATATGAATACATTTTTCAGTTTCTTTCCAATTTCTCTCTCAACTGAAGCCTGGAGCTGCTTAAAGACACCTAGCACTTTGTCTTTAGTTTTCAAGACGTAGTCCCAAAGTTTTCTCGAGCAATCAACATTGAAAGTGACAAAATAGAGGGCACCACCCAAAGTCTTTGTCTTCATTGGACCACATAAATCAGAGTGCACAAACTCAAGCAATTCTGTCTTTCTTGAAGGAGGGTTAGACTTGAAGGAAACTATATTTCGCTTTCCAGCCAGGCAGTGCTCACACATTTCTAATTTACCACCTTTGCAATGTGACAACAATTTCTTTTTGGCTAGAACATTGAGTCATTTCTCACTGATGTGGCTAAGTCTCTTGTGCCAAAACATTGAAAATTTATCGTCCTCAACTGCATTCACCATATTGGCACAAGTAGAAGCTTTAGTGCAGTATAGACCACGACGTTTTTTGCCACGAGCCACAACCAAGGAACCCTTAATGACTTTCCATTTTCCTCCACGGTTAGACTTGAAGGAAATTCTATTTTGCTTTTCAGTTAGGCAGTGCTCACACTTTTCTAATTTAGCACCTTTGCAATCTGACAACAATTTCTTTTTGGCTAGAACATTGAGTCCTTTCTCATAGATGTGGCTAAGTCTACTCTTGTGCCACAACGTTAAAGATTTATTGTCCTCAACTGCATTCACCATATTGGCGCAAGTAGAAGCTGTAGTCCAGTATAGACCACAATGTTTTTCACCACGAGCCACAACTAAGGAACCCTTAATGAGTCTCCATTTTCCTCCACCATTGATACTGAAATATCCTTCATCATCTAATATCCTAACAGAGATGAAATACAGACGAACATCAGGTGCATACTTCACATTGTTCAAAGCTAGTTTAGTTCCAACAGTAGTTTCTAAACAGATTGAACCAATACCAATCACTTTAGACATAGTCTCATTATCCATAATCAAGGTTCCAAAGTCACATAGAGTATAGTCAGAGAAAAAATCTTTCCTTAATGTCACATGAGATGTGGCACCAGTGTCCACAACCTAGCTTGACTTATCACAAGAAATATTTATCAGATCAACATCAAGAACAGTGAGAAGTTCTTCGATGGCAATGGTGTCAAGACAATTTTCATTGTCTTCTTCTTTTTCCTTATTTTCCCTTTTCAATTTTCGGTAGAACTTCTTTATGTGTCCTTTCATACCACAATGATAGCACTCAACATTTTTAAGTTTTCCTCTAGATTTTCTCCTGCTGTGTTTTCTATTCAGAGAACCATGATTTTTGTTTCTCCCTCTCGAACATGCCACTAGGACATCTGACGAAAAAGAACCTTGAGATTTTCTTCTCATTTCTTCGTTCAACACATTGCTCTTGGCAAAATCCATAGAGATCACACCACCTAGAGCAGAATTCGATAATGACATTCTAAATGTTTCCCAAGAATCTGGTAGGGAACCAAGTAGAAGTATGCCTTGAATTTCTTCATCAAATTTAATGCCCACAGCAGACAATTGGTTCATGATTCCTTGAAAATTATTCAGGTGATCTGTCATCGGAGAACCATCATTATATTTTAAATTCAACATCTGCTTTATCAACAACATTTTATTGTTCCTAATGTTCCGAGCATACAAACTTTCAAGATACTCCCATAGGAACGAGCATGTGTTTGCCCAGAAATATAGTTCAATACATTATCATCAACCCATTGTCTAATAAATCCACAAACCTGTCTATGCAACAGATTCCACTCTTCATCTATTTTATTTTTAGGCTTTTTAGTGGTAAAGACTGGTTGATAAAAATTATTAACGTAAAATAGATCATCCATTTTCCCCTTCCAAATGGCATAATTAGTGTCATTCAAATTGATCATCCTACTAGTGTTAGCTTTTATTATTTTTCCCGCAAAATTATTTACCAAAGTAATTCTTTTCTAATGTGGAACCTCAGAGCATACTCAGACAGAACCTTAGCTCTGATACCAGTTTGTTGGGAAAATAAGGAATAACACAAAATAAATATGACATAATAATATGAAAAATGGGAAAATAACGACATCAAGAAATTTAACGTAGTTCACCCAAAACTTTTGGGTTACGTCCACAAATCAATACTTCTATTATATTTCTTTTATTATTACAAATATTATGTACAAGTGTACAATTTCTTCTACTATTACAATTAATAGGATCTCAGAGAAAAATACCAAAAGTAGTGAAGACACTATTTCTTTTAGGAAAAAAATACTTTCTAAGCACACACTCTAATTTTTCTTCACATATTATTTTATTTTATAGTATATGATATATCATAGAAGAAAAAATTCTCACTTTCTCTTTATGACTCTCTCTGTATTTTTTTTCTCTTTCTGAATAATAAAATGAAAAACAAATTATTCCTTTATATAAGAGTAATTTTGATAGGTGCCAGCCTTCCTTTTAGTTTATTTGTCAAAAGTTGGCCACGAACTTTTGACAATCAAACGGGCCAACAATTGAAAACAATTTGCAGGAAGTTGCCAACTTTGAATTAATCATATGTGGACTGTTAACAAAAAAGAGGGTTGGACCCCATATTCAACTTGTGTGTCTCTGATGACCATGGCTGATTCGACAAGCGATTCTTGGCATGACTTTATCTCAATGGATATTAGAGATGTGATGTCTCCAAAGCGAGAAGATATCGACATCTTCTCAATACCAAGTGTTCAAGGCAAGAAAAGGCATCGTCAGAGACATTTCATTTTTTAAAACAAGGACAATCTACTATTTTCAAAACTTTGAGTTGATGGAACTTATTACTCGTCACTTCCCATTCTGTCTTTGAGAAAAATATTGCTACCAGCTTGAGTACCTGAAGGTTTGGAAGCAAGCAGAAATACAGATAAGTTGGAAGCTCTGTATCTCCTCCAAGTTGTATATGAGAGTCTCCACAAAGCCAGCTTCAATATCACAATTTGCATATTGGGAGACAATCCTGATTGCATTCTCCATTTCAGACATCAACATAGATTTTACGGATGCATGACTTAACAGGCTTAATCCTCATCTGCACGAGATAAGAAAGCAACAACTTTATTTCACCATGAACCAAATACTGATTTCTGTTATTGCCATGTCCTGGCATATACAACCAGGCAACCATTGCTGCAAACCCAGCCACAAATAGATGTGACTAGGGATGACAACGGGGCGGGGCGGGTTGAAATAGGTATCTTTTTAAACTAATGCAGGGCCGGACGAGTTGCAGGTTTAAAAATACAAATAGGAATTCGAAGAAATAAAATTTTTATAATTAGTAAAATTTAAAGATATAAACTTTTTATATTAAACATTGACTATAGTTTTTTTTTCTAAGATTTAAACGACACATGTCCGGTAAATTGTTAGTTGTTAAAATGTTAATTAAAATTTTTAATTAACTCTTAAGAAATAATTATTAAAATTTCAACTAAAAATAGTTAATTAGCTGTTGAGACGTTAATTAGCGAAAAAATTAAATTCAATTAAAAAATGAAAGAACTTTAAAATTTAAGCGGGGCGGGTATATGCGGGGCAGGGCAAGGCGAGTTAAAACTGAAAAAAATCATTGGAGTGGGGCGTGACGGTTTAAAAAAATTTACAGGTTCAGCTCAACCTACCCCGTACCCGCTCCATTGCCATCCCTAAACGTGATCAAAGAGAGTACGTACGCTTTGAGCTTATACACCATCTGTTTGATAAAACTCCTAGAAGACTCCCCAACAACTTCAGCTCGTTTAAAGCCTCCTGTATTTCACGAGAATAGAGATGATCAATCTGTGATAGTTCACTTAAGATTCTGTTCTGTTGGGAAAGCAACAATGAAACACAAACGGAAGTGCAATAAAATCTTTTCTCCAAATAAATAAGATGAATGACAAGGAACAACGAACTCCAAAAACAGCAGCAACAAATTAGTTTAAATCAGCGAAAAGTAAAGTAGAGAACACACAATTTACGTGAAAATCTCAAATCGGAGAGAAAACCACGGGAACGTTCAACAACAGTTCGAAAACTTCCACTAATCATCAAGAACCAAGTGGGTACAACAAGTTCTCCTCTCTAGTAAACACTAGAGGCAAATATAATCATCAAGGAGCATCGTTGAGAAAACAATAATCAACAATATCACCAAAAATACAGTAAAAAGACCTAAAAACGTAGGTATGAAAACACAACAAGAAAATGACCTTCCGGTCATCAAAACGAGAAATCGATCAGTCTACTTGAAGAAGAAAATATCACGAACAACATACTAAAATTTGAGGATGATCGGACTCCGTTTGACTTTCGATCCTGAAGGAAAACCAGGCTGCCAGCACAGTGACGAAAATGTCTGTAACTTTCTGTTTTCTGATTTTCTGCT
Organism: Solanum ossicruentum; assembly: GCA_025774065.1. NCBI lineage: Eukaryota > Viridiplantae > Streptophyta > Magnoliopsida > Solanales > Solanaceae > Solanum > Solanum ossicruentum. The sequence goes on from JAOTQR010018038.1 coordinate 15,990, forward strand.
TACTAATAATCTTATTGTGCTGTTAAATATATATATCTGCAGTGGCTGCTAGTGAAATGGGCCAAGACAAAATAAAATACATTTGAATTTAAATAATAGTCCAATTAAAGAGCTCAATTATTTGGACAATCCCTCCATGTAGGAGTGATATTTCCTAACGTGTACAACATCATTGATAAATTTCATAAAGAATTTGGAATTGTCAACCCCATTCTTTTCGTAGAAAATCAGTTGCAATGGAACTCCAGAGAATAAGGAGTAATTACCTCCGATTTCCAACTTAATCACCCAAACTTTGTTCTGCAGATAGAAGGCTATCGAGGTTTTGATAGATTTTTTATGTATCAATGCAGAATCTTGAAACAGAGCAAGAACCATCTGAGTGACATTTAGCATTTTGGGTTCATTACTGAAGCTCTAGATGGTGAGAAAAATATCCATGAATTTGAACTCTGTTTTAAGTAAATTAATTCGATCTCGTATAGTCTCTGGCATGTAACTACCCCATTCGTCTACAATTCGTCGCAAGAACTCGAGCGGTTGATGTTTTTCTGAAGACAAATATTGCGGGAAGGGGCAGGAGAGCAGCTAACAGCTTTTTTGAGCAATATTTATATATAAAGTAACTTTCATAAATGGACTAAAACTAAATATGGTCAAATAACTATATTTTACATAATTATACAACATAAACTCAGTTATGTGATTTGAAGGAGAGGAGAGAGGTGAGCGAGATCAAGAAAGAGGGGAAGAGAGAGACGAACTGTATATGTATATTTGTCAAATTGTATATGTATATCTATTAAATAATTATATATGTGTAATTAATATGGATATATATTTGTATATCTGGCAAACGAAATTGAGAGAGGGTGGAGAGAGACGAGCGAGATCGAGAGAGGGAGGAGAGAGGGTAGCAAGAATAGAGAGAGACAAATTGTATATGTATATCTGTCGAATTGACTATGTATATCTGTCAAATAATTATATATATGCAGCTGGTTTACATTTGTAATTTTATATCTGCAAGAAATTGGAGAGAGATAGGAGAGAGGCGAGAGAGGGGGAGAGAGGAGAGAGAAAATAACAATAAAATTCTAACTATAGCCACAAAATCCTAACTATAGCTTTAAATTGTAATTTTTTCTAACTATAGTTATACATTATAAATACATATCTTATGTTTGCCTAATTATGTTATTTTTCCTATCAAATCATCATATCATATATCACCATATATAACTAAAAGTGTTAAGGTCCAAAGTAAAAAACTGAATTATCATTTTACCTCTACACTAAATTAAATATCTAATTTATTTAAATATTAAATAATAATATTTTAATTATTTGTTGGATT